>AWOL01S0051737.1:48213-64343 GCA_000715115.1 Nicotiana otophora | reverse complement strand
CTTGGAAAAGGTAAAGTTGATTCAGGAGCGACTTCGTACATCACAGTCCAGACAAAAGAGTTACGCGGATCAGAAAGTGCGTGATATATCATTTATGGTAGGTGAAAAAGTTCTCTTGAAGGTTTCGCCGATGAAGGGAATTATGGGATGCGGGAAGAAGGGCAAGTTGAGCCCAAGGTTTATAGGCCCATTTGAGGTGTTGAAACGAGTTGGGGAGGTTGCTTATGAGCTTGCATTGCCTCCCAGCCTATCGGGAGTTCATCCGGCTTTTCACGTATCTATGCTCCGAAAGTATCATACCGACCAATCACATGTGTTAGACTTCAGCACAGTTCAGCTACATAATATCTTGGGTTATGAAGATGAGCCAATTGCCATTATTGATAAACAGGTTCGCCGGTTGAGGTCCAAGAGGATTTTCTGTAGTAAAAGTCCAGTGAAGGGGCCAACCAGTCGAGGAAGCGACTTGGGAGGCCGAGAAAAACATGTGGAACAGATATCCATACTTATTCAGCACTTCAGGTATAATTCTAAACCCGTTCGAGGACGAACGTTTGTTTAAGAGGTGGAGAATATGATGACCCAAAATGTCATCTTTAAATTTAATAATTAATTATGTGTTCTAAGACCTCGAAAAATACTATTTATTATTCCTCGACTTGTGTGCGCAATCCGTAAAAAAAATATATATATTTCTTGAAAGTTTTTATGTGAATAATGGAATAAAATATGAATTAGAGCTTTAAAACTCAATTGAATTGACTTTGGTCAACATTTTTAGCAAACAGACTCGGATCAGTATTTTGACAGTTTCGGTAGGTCCGTATCGTGATTTGGGACTCGAGCGTATGCCCGCAATCAAATTCCAAAGTCACTGGCTCGAGATATGGAATTTTGATAAAAAAATTAAAAGTTTAAGTTCAAATAGTGACCGGATATCGAGTTATATGCAAACGACCCCGGAATAGAATTTTGATGATTCCAACAGCTCAGTATGTTGATTTTCGACTTAGGAGCGTGATCAGAATTGTTTTTGGAAGACCGTAGTGAAATTAGGCTTGAAATGGCTAAAATAGGAATTTATAGTTTGAAAGTTTGACCGGGGAGTTGACTTTTTGATATCGGGGTCGGAATCTTGTTCTAAAAATTTTCACAGCTCCGTTATGTCATTTATGACCTGTGTGCAAAATTTGAGGTCAATCGGACTTGATTTGATAGGTTCCAGGATCGAATGTAGAAGTTGAAAATCCTTAGATTCATTAAGCTTGAATTGGGGTATGATTCATGGTTTTAGCGTTGTTTGATGTGATTTATAGGTTCGACTAAGTTCGTATGATGTTTTAGGAATTGTTGGTATATTTGGTTGAGGTCCCGAGGACCTCGGGTGAGTTTCGGATGGTTAACGGATCACAAATTGGACTTAAACAGCTGCTGCAATTTTTCTCTTATGCTCGAAATTCTGGGCTGTGATCGAGCCCAAAATCGAGGCCCAAATCGAGCTCCCAAGATCGAGCTAACAAGATCGAGCTCCCAAGATCGAGCTCACAAGATCGAGCTCCCAAGATCGAGCTCCCGAGATCGAGCTCTCAAGATCGAGCTCCCGAGATCGAGCTCCCAAGATCGAACTGGACAGATTTGTAAGTTATAAAAAACAGAGACATTAGACCCATTTGGCATTTTTGACAAACTTGAGCTTGAACAAAGGCGACTTTTGACAGATTTTCAAGGAAAGACAATTGGGGTAAGTGATTCCAACTCGGATTTGGTCTATATACATAAATATATCATTGTTTTCACCATTTAATTAGTGTTTTGAGATTGAAATTTGGAAAATTTTAGAAATCTCATAGAAACGAATTTTTTGAGATTTCGGTATCGATTCGGAGTCAGATTTGAGTGAAACTGGTATGGTTGGACTCGTAATTGAATGGGTTGTCGGATTTCATAACTTTCGCCGGATTCCGAGATGTGGGCCCCGCGGACGAATTTTTAATTAATTTCGGGATCTTTTCTTTAAAATGTAGTATTTTATTATAGAATTGATTCCTATAATATTTAGTGATTGTATCGAATTATTTTGGCTAGATTCGAGCGAGACGGAGTTTGATAATCGTGGAAAAGGCCTTATAGTGGATTAAATTGGAGCAAGACGAGATAAGTCTCTTGTATAATCTTGTGAGGGGAAAATTACCTAATAGGTGATTAAAATTTAATAATTATTGCTAATTGTGGGGACTACGTACGCACGAGGTGACGAGAGTCCGTACATAGTTACTATTAATGCTAAAGTCCGGGTAGTTTAGGACTCAAAGCATGAATAAATTGTGTAAATTGTATTCTTTGTTTAATTAATATTATTTGATATATATATATATTGTGAATTATTAGATAAAAATATTAAAGGATGGAAATCTCATATACTTGATTTTCTGTTTAAATTAACTCATTGTTAAAAGAATCTGTTCATTCTCCCGAATTTATATTATAATAAATATACTCTTCTTCCGGAGGTACATAAGAAAATGTCCTCCTTTCTTGTGGAGCGGGCCGAACGCCTCGGCAGGATAGATGCATCTATGGATCGTGTCGCACGTCCCTCGGCAGTGTACACAATATTCTGGATCGGGCCGAACGACCTCGGCAGAAATCGTGCTTAATAATATTAATTACACGATACTTTAATAATTTATTTCAGCTTGTGAAGCTAATTAATAAATTGAAAAATCCTTGAAATTTAATGAATTATTATTCTTGCCTGTTAAGGAATTAATTATTACTCCTGTAAATGAGATTTAATTGGTAAATTAGAAATTATTTGAATTAAACAAATTTAATTAATATATTGAGAATTGTTACATTTGAAGGAATTTGATTATTTCAGTTGATTAAATAAATTATTGTAAATTCTGTAAATTATGTTGATTTAAATATCCTAGTTTTATTTCAGTTATTATTATTGACCCATAGTGAGTGTCAAAGTCTGCCATCTCGTCTCTACCACTTCGAGATTAGGCTTGTTACTTATTGGGTACACGTTGTTTACGTGTACTCGTCTCTACACTTGCTGCACTTTTTGTGCAGGATCTGAGACAGGTACTAGTGGATGATCTATCATCACATACCCATGTCATCCCGAGGCATAGTGGTGAGCTGCCTTTCTGAACCGTTCTACAGCTACCAGTGTCTTTTCTTATAATTACATTCTGTCTATTTTATTTCAGACAGTATTTGGAGTTTTGTATAATCTACTAGATGTTCATTAACTTGTGACACCGGGTCTTGGCACACACATTGGTAGAGTTTGTGTTTATATTTTTCTTCGTTTTAAATTTTATCAATGTATGTTTAATTTATTAGTTGGCTTGCCTAGTTGTAGTGTTGGGCGCCATCACGACCTACAGGTGAAATTGGGTCGTGACAATAATGATGATTAAAAAATAATATATTTTTCATGAAAAAGGCATGAAGATTGTACCACTTGATTTGCTCCATTGTTGAAGTGAATATGGTAGCGGCGCATAATAAGTCTAAATAAAGATAAGTAGTTAACCAATAAACGTGGGCGTTCCAAAGATCAAAATAATAATAGTCATCGTTATGATTATAAAAAGGAGAACAATAAGAGTTCTCAAAATAGTCCTTCAAAGTGTGAAGGCAATGTTTACCATCAAATTGGTATGAAAAATAATAAAGCACGCCGCTGATTATGATCTATTCCTTGAAGAGAATGTGACTTATGATAAGCATTGAGAATGCAGACTCATTCTTAAAGGTGAATATGGCAATATGTGATAAAAGTAATGAATAAAGACATGCAATGCATGATTGGATGAATAACACACAACTCACCTCTAAGGAAGGTTTGAGTGAAATAAAGAGAATAAATATTATTGTGTGGTTACATGGATATATCATTGGTCATGTACATGTGATACACCAAAAATATTTTGGCATGTCTTATAAAAGTTATTAAAGGCAAAATTAAAGCAAGAAATAATTTTGCTTACTATGATTTTAACCATGACAATTTATTATGATATGATTTTCTGTGAAAGAGACATTTACTATGTGGATGGTGTGACAAAAGATCTTGCAGTAGAAGATCAATTAAGAGTTCCGGAAGAACTAATTTGTTACTACCCGGATGAATGAAATTATTCATGACATTGATAATGTAATAAGTCTCAAAAGAAACATTTTGAGTTTCAAATGTATTAGCCAAAGTGGTTGGCGTATTGAGACTTTAAATGAAAAGAAGATTAAATATCTTTATATTATTATAATCATACCGGGTAAATATGAAAGGTTACCTGACTTTTCTTCTATTTGTACTACACAAGTATAAGCATGATGGTACAATCACAAGCCACAAGTAAACTAGAGGTTTACTGAAACAAATATTAGTTGGCATGACCGGTTGTCCATCCCGATTCAATTATGATGCAAAACTTAATTGAGAATTCATGTATATTGAATAAATAGAAGATTCTTCAAGAATTCTCTTGCGTTGCTTATTCTCATGATATACTAGTTAAGGTTGGGATTGAATCCCTTGATTTCTAGAACGAATAAAAGGTGATAAATATATGGGCCCAGTCCCCTGCCGTGTGGACCGTTTACTATAATATGATTTTAATACATGCATCTATTCTATGGTCACATGTGCATTTGTTATCAACTTACAGTTTGGCTTTTGCAAGGTTGCTTGCTGAAATTATTAGAGCACAGTTCGAGAATATAAATTATGATAATTTATCTTAATAATGTTGGTTTAAATCCAAGTTGGTTTAGCAGAAATTGTATGCCTCCAATTATAGCTAAAACCATTGGTTATGAGAACAAGACTCCCAAAACGAATTTTGGTATGTGATGTATTATTAATTTACAACAACACTTGTACGCATATAGCCAAGTTATGATATGTTCTCCCTATCATAATTGGTTCGGGGTCAGGAACCAAATAATTTCTATCTAAAAATATGAATATGATTTAATTATTCCACCACAATGCAAAAATGGGTCTCCAAAGAAGGTTGGAGATATGTGTTGGTGATCCCAACGTTAGGGGGAGAAAATGAGCAGCTGAAAAAGTGATACGTGGAATGAATTATTATGAATACATATAGATCATCGTACAAGAAAATATGAACTCGAAGTTCAAGTGATAATTCATTTGTAAATTATTGCCAGACACATTTGCTGACCCAAAGCTAAATGTCATATTTCAGCTGCTAATGCTCCAAATAGAATAACGTCCCTGATGGACAGATTTTATGGCACGCATAAAGCGTAATAGACTAATTGGTTCCAAAGTTAAATCTCCTTGAAGAAGGAGAGGAGCAAATGTTCAAAATGGTCATAATAAGGAGACAAGTGCTCTAGAAAAGCACCAAGACATAACACTTCATAAGATCTCATGGGAGAGGCTCAGGTACCTGAAAGTAATGAGATAAACATATCTCATTAAGTTATGTCTTTATTGGGTAGTAATAGAACTGAGATAAAATGATCATCGACGATGTTGTTAATATAATGTAAAGTTCAATATTATTAATATTGATGAGGATCTTGAGCTCAAATCTGTCATAAAATTTGGACAGATAAATGATTGGCCAAATGAAAAATATTTGGACAGATAAATGATTGGCCAAATAAAAAATAAGTAATGAAAATTGACTTCACCTGAAAAATGTAAAGTTAGACGGATAGTCCCAATACCTAAAAGTATAAAGTCAGTGGAGATATAAATCTGTTCTTATGCGAAAAAAGTCAAGTCAATAGACATAGAGACGACTTGTGTCACAAGAAGATTTGTAAATATCCTGCATTGATTATATAGAGACTTGCTCTCCTGTGGTGGATGTAGTCATTTCAGGTTTTAATTTGGCAATACATGAAAAACTTGATATGCGTATAATGGAAATCATTGAAGGATTATAATTGTACATGATTTGTTTTTGTGTCTAGTGAAATTGGTGCACTAATGTATCTTGCTAGAACTATGAGTATAACAATATACTAGCAAGATATAGTTTTATTCCTATATGAATATATTGGAATACTATTGGGATTATATTGCAAAAGGAATCTTGATATATATATTTGTTTATTCTAAAATATATTGCCAAAGTTTTGTTGGTTATGCAAATGCAGGCATTTTCTGAAGTTCGTTCTTCAAACAATCTATTTGTATGTGAGGATACTACCATATTATTATTTTACAAGGTAATCAATTGCTGATACTTATTCAAGTCATGCCAATATACTAGCAAGATATAGTTTTATTCCTATATGAATATATTGGAATACTATTGGGATTATATTGCAAAAGGAATCTTGATATATATATTTGTTTATTCTAAAATATATTGCCAAAGTTTTGTTGGTTATGCAAATGCAGGCATTTTCTGAAGTTCGTTCTTCAAACAATCTATTTGTATGTGAGGATACTACCATATTATTATTTTACAAGGTAATCAATTGCTGATACTTATTCAAGTCATGCCAATATACTAGCAACTGATAAATCAAGTCACTTAACACACAACCGATGTCTGACTTTTCTTTAAAGAAAAAACTCCAATAATAGTGAAGACGATGATGTTTGCGTATCTCAATTGAAAGAAGTATATATTGTGGTATAATCGCCTGAGTAAGAACCTGTTGAAAGAAAGGTACAAGAATGATTCAATTTGTCCTTGTGTCTTTGTAAAAAAATCTGGATCTGAATTGTTAGAATCGACGTGTATGTTGATGATTTAAATATCATTGGAACTCCTGGGGAGCTTCCTAAATCAGTAGACTATTTAAAGAAAAAATTTGAAATGAAAGATCTTGGAAACACAAAATTTTGTCTTGGTCTACAAATTGAGTATATGAAGATGAAATTTTTGTCCATCAATTAGCATACACCGAAAAGATTATAAAGCGATTCTATATGGATAAAGCATATCTATTGAGTACCCCGATGGTTGTGAGATCACTTGATATAAATAAAGATCCATTTCGACCCTCATGCAAATAATTAAGAGTTTCTTGGTCCTAATGTACCATATCTTAGTGCAATTGGTGCACTAATGTATCTTGTTAATACTACAAGGCCTTACATAACTTTTTCAGTAAATGTCTTAGCAATATATAGCTCTGCTCCTACAAGTAGACTTTGGAATGGAATCAAACACATATTGCGGTATCTAAAAAGGATTACCGATATGGGCTTATTTTATGCCAATGATTGCAATTCCGATCTTGTTGGTTATGCCGATGATGGGTATTTATCTGACCTACCCAAGGCCCGATCTCAAACAGGCTATGCGTTTACATGTGGAGGCATTGCCATATCTTGGAGATCGACTAAGCAGTCAATCGTGGGTACTTCATCTAATCATGGTGAGATAATTGCTATTCATTAAGCAAGTCGAGAATGTGTATGGTTGGGATCTATAATATATCTTATTCGAGAAAAATGTGATTTGAAGTGTGTCAAACTACCCACAATTTTATATGAATACAATGCAGCATGCATAGCCGATTGAATGGAGGATTCATAAAAGGAGATAGGACAAAGCACATTCACCAAAATTATTTTTCACACATGATCTTCAAAAGAATGGTGATATTAATGCGCAACAGATTCGTTCAAGTGATTTATGACTGATTTATTCACCAAATCTCTACCGACGTCAACCTTCAAGAAATTAGTGTACAAGATTGGGATGCGAAGGCGCAATGATATGAATTGATGCTCTCATCAGGGGGAGTTAATACGCGTTGTACTGTTTTTTCCTTACAAGGTTTTGTCCCACTGGGTTTTCCTTTAAAGTTTTTAACGAGGCAACCAAAAGGCGTATTTATAAACATGTGTACTTTTTTTCCTTCACTGGGATTTTTTATAGAGGGTTTTTTCTTATAAAGTTTTAACGAGGCACATTATCTATGGACATCCAAAGGGGAGTATTATAAGAAAAATTAAATTATGGTGGATGTCTACTCTTCCTCCGTGATCTTCATCTCAAAAGCTTAATAACATATTCAACGACATATTTTTCTTCACTTTTCATGCCGATATAAAGGCCTTGTAATAGATAGAAAAATATATACAATTGAAGAAGAAAATCTCTTCCTTATCTCTATCTCTATTTCTTATTCATATTTTACTAAATTGCTTTTATTTCATAACAGAACTCAAATATTCATGCTGAACTTTGCTAAGTCCTTTAGTTAATAAGTCTGTATGTTGATCTCTTGTTCCAATTTATTTTGTTTCGACAAATAAGGTTTGTCTAGGTGTAACTGGTAAAGTTGATCTTATGTGACCGGGAGGTCACTGGTTCGAGTCGTGAAAACAACCTATTGTAGAAATGTAGGGTAAGACCGCATACAATAGACCATTGTGGTCCGCCTCTTCTTCGGACTCCGCACATAACAAAACTTAGTGTACCCGCATGCCTTTTACTTTGTTCTAACTAAGCATTGCAAGGTCTTCACCCTTGTAAAATGACGGTGTATGTCAATATGCTTGGTCCTTTCGTGAAACGTCACTAGATTTGCCAGCAATTGCTGCCTTGCTATCAAAGTGGTTAAGAGATGTTGTGGGGTGAAGAAGTTTGAGAAAAATCAGCGAATTTATATAGGCAATAAGCAAACGAATGAAGGTGGATTCTTGACTGGATGCACAACTAGACTTCTGAGTTTTGACGTCAAAAGAAAGTAGACTAACTAAACATTTTCACATAAAGCTAATGGCGTGCTGCGTTTCCTTGACTGACTTTGATCTATTACCCCTTATGTTTGCTTGACGGACTAAGGGCCATTTGTTTTTATTATGATTAAAATATTTAAATTTGAATACGCATATGAATATTAATTTGTGTATTAAGTTTAAAACGTATGAATCTGAATATTACGATATTGTATTAAGGCCCGAATACAAAATAATTAAGATTGTTTTCTCTACATCTGAATATGTAAAACTTATCTTTATTTAAAAATAAATATAAATTCAAATCAAATAGTACTAATTAATCTAATAGAAATTAATAAAATATTTTTAAAAACTTCTATGGTAGGAGGTGGTGATGATGGCTATTAGTCGTGGTTGTGGATGCCGATTGGTTAGTGGTTGGTGGTGGTGATGGTTGATAATGGTGATTTGTATAGTAGATAATATATGACAGGACAGTTAACGGTGGTGGTTGGTAGTGGTGGTGACTGATAATAGTAATAAGTGATATACAGTGGTGGTTGATAGTGGTGATTGGTGATTGTTGCGGTCCATAGGTTGGTGTTGTTGGTTCAAATTAAATGATGGCAAGTGGCAGTGACACCTAACATTCGTGTTTGGCAGCGGTGGTGGTTGTGGCCGAGGATGGTGGTAGTGGGTGACGGTAGTGTATAATCATGAGAGACATCGATAGCGGTGGTAATGGTGATTAGTGGTGAAAGTGTAGGAGTAACATTGAAATATCATATTTACATAAACTCTTGAATGTTTAACTTCTTAATGGTATTAAGATTAAGTTCTATTTAGACCCATTAAGTGGTTGTAAAATTGAAAAAAAAATAACATACTTAATAATTAAGATTTGATTGATTAAGATTCGAATCTAAAAATAAAAATACTTAGTGACTAAGATCTAAATAATTAAAATTCAGACCTCCATTAAATACAAACAAATTATGCCTAAATACTTCCATATAAAGCTTGACTTGCTGCATATCCTTGACTACTTTCTGTCCATATGGAATATTTACCTTCCCAAATATTAAACACAAATAATATAAACTCAAGGACTAGTTCAAAGTACAACTTTTGTCCGAATTAATTTTTTTGTAAAGCTAAATCAAAACTAAATCAATACTGTATAAACACCATCTGTTATGTGTTGGCACGACATTCGTCCCTCATGGATTCCGTAAGAGTTACTAATGCATAGGGATATACATGGACCGGGTTAGTTCGGTTTTTATCAAAACCAAACCAAAACAACTATATCGGTTTGGATTGGTTCGGTTTTGTCGGGTTTTTCGAATTTTCGGGTTTTTTGTTACTTACATATTATTTCAATCTTACTTTGTTAAATATTTGATAAGTAAATATATATTTAGTAAAAATATAAAAAATTGACAAACATATTATCGATTAAAATTGTAACACCCCGAAATATTTCGAAGCGTTTTAAGACTATAAAGGAGATTGGCGGATGCTAATTATATTAATTCGGGTATAAACAAGACTGATAATTTGAATGATATCAATTGATCATGATAATATATGTATGAGGTGAATTAAGAATGGTTTATGGTCTAAGAAGAGCCCTAAGGCTAAGTCAAGTTGAAAATTATATGATGGGATAAAGTTTCAAGTGAGTTCGCACAAGACCTAACTTCAAACGAGCATAACTCTCAATATATAAATAGTTATATGGTTCATAACCTATCATAAGAAAGGTCTATGTGTTTAGTTTCTAATGCTTTAAATCTTTTGTCATTTGGAGATTCTTACAAGAAATTATGGCCTTTTTACTAAACGGTGGAAGAACAGCTACGCGAGCCTTGCATAGCCTACGCAGCATAGCAGCATAACCTACGCACCATTGCGTAGGCAAATCCAGCAGCTTCTAACTGAAGAGAGATAGAAGTCTACCCTGCGTAGCCTACGCAGGAGGCTACGCATTTTCAAGGGGAATTTAAATGGGCTAAAACAAGGGGTTTAGAGAGAGAAAACATTAGTTCTTCAACTTGGAATTGATTTCTAGAGAGAAGGAGGAGCTCTTCCACCATGGATACACTTCAAGGTAAGTTATTTTGGTACAAGGATGATTATATAATATCATCTAGTGATAATACTAACATTATTATGGATCAAATCCATAGGAAATAGGTTGAATCTTCAAGAATACCAAAAAGAGAAAAAGTTAGATTCTTCCACCAAGAGGTAATCCCTTCACTTGAGCTTCATATATATGTTATATTGGAGTATGGGTAGAATGTTTATGAGTTTTATGTGAAGTTGTAATGGGATATTGTATGAATCCTAACGGAGGGTCTTAAAAATGATTTTTTGGGCAAAGAAGAAGGTGAATAGTGATGAATTGATATAAAAGGAATTGTTTTGAGTTTTTAATGATTCTAATAGACTTGATAACTTAATTGATGAACGAATTGAATAGGGAATCACCATTTTGACAAGATACAACACTAGTTCTTAAAATGGGTGTTCTTGAACATAGGGTTTTGTTGGAGAAGACAATAAATAGTGACTTAATGATGTTGGGTAATTAACATAGTATTATTAATGACTCAAAATGAGTATTAAATGATAAGAATGGAATTGAATGGGCTAATGGATGAGCCTATTGGATAATTTGGGATGGTTGAAGGCTTGTTGCCGAATTATGAAGCCTAAATGGATATTTATGAATCTTTTCGTATTTATTTTGATGTAGTTGGGATATCTAATGGTATGTATTGAATTGTGGGGTGATATTTGGACATTTTAATTAATTGGAGCATTGTAATATTTTTGGATCTTGAAGGTTGAGGTAAGTAACTCTTCTAATCTTGGAGTTGAGGGTATGAATCCTAAATATACGTATTATATGAATTGTTTGGAGGTGACGCACATGCTAGGTGACGGGCGTGTGGGCATGCATTATAAAAATTGTAACGTAATTGTTTTCGGGAAATTTTGTAGTTAAATAATCTTGGCATTGTCTATGTAGTTTTATGTGTTGAAGAAATTGAGATGAGAATCATATTAAAAATTATGTTGAGGCTATGTACCAGTATTATTGGGACCCACAGAGGTCATATTGCTGTAAATTATTTGTTTTAAATTAAAAATTCATACTCAGTCATATTCATGTCATTAGATATCATATCTCAGTCTCTGTTGTTATTTATTGATACATTACATCATCATTTTCGGGCTATTTTCATGATATTGTGAGCCCATGAGAGAGAGACTGGATAGATTGATGACTGAGTGAGGCCGAGGGCCTGATTGTGAAGATAATTATGGGATCGGGCTGCACGCCGCAGCAGGTCATATTCGCTTTATATACTTTATTATTATGGGATCGGGCTGCACGCCGCAGCATGCCAGATTGGCTTATTATAGAACGTGAGTTGTCCGTGCGGATACAGATATTGATACTATAGCACGTGAGTTATCCGTGCAGCACGTGAGTTGTCCGTGCAGATTATAGCGCTTGGGTTGAGGGAGCCCCTCCGGAGTCTGTACACACTCCCAATGAGCGCAGGTACCTACTAAGTGCGAGTGCCGAGCGATTGGGAGGATTGATTGACTGTGAGAACTGAGTGACTGTGAGGACTGAGTGATGGAGAGGACTAAGTGAATTGATAATCTGAGAGTATGCATATGAGTTCATCTCTGAGATACATTGCATTGACATGCATACATGTCATACATGCATAAAGATGTATTTTTCCTCGTGATGTACGATGTTATATCATTTATGATTTCACACATATTGGCAGATGGGCATAGTCATGTATTTGTTTTACACTGGTTATCTGGAAAGAAAAATGAAACATATTATTTATTATTGAAAGGATTTTGGAAAAATTATTGTTTTCAAACTTATTCATATTTTTGGAAACTCCGATAAACGATTTAGGTTTTTATTTATGTACTTGAAAGGCAGAACTATTTTCAGAAATTATGTTTTTGCAGAGCATTTGATTGTTGAGTTACTTCTGGTATTACTTGTTTAAGTTATTATGAACTATTGTTGGTTATTGAAATTGGGCCCTGACCTTGGTTCAAGCTCATCACTACTTTCAACCTAAGGTTATGTTTGTTACTTATTGAGTACATGGGGTCGGTTATACTCATACTACACTTCTGCACCTTGCGTGCAGATGTTGGCTGCTGATGTTGCTGTGTTCGTTGAGAGTTGGATCTGAAGATGTACCTGCGTTCCGGTTGTAGCTGCCTCTTGTTCATGGTAGCCTTAGATTCATAAAACTCTATTTATGTACTTTTCAAACAGATGATGTATTTACTTCATATCAGCTTTGTAAACTTTATTCTTAGAAGCTCATGATTTGTACTACCAGTTCTTGGGGAATGTATAAGATTAAGATTTTTTTTTACTTAAATTGCTTTAATAATTGTTATTGGAATTGGATAGTTGATAATTGGCTTACCTAGCGGATTGGGTTAGGTGCCATCACGACTAGTTGGATTTTGGGTCGTGACAAAAATATTCTTATGGGTGAATTCTATTAGTAACACATAATAGTTATTTTTTTAGTCATCTGACAATAATTTTTCGTTGATATACACTTTTAGGTTAACAGAATTTAGTAATTAAACATAAAAATCAATATGATATTTAAATATTAATAATCACTTCACATTCGAAAAAGATATAAGAATTTAATAGATCTTAACATATGATATGAATATGGAAGAACAAAAAGATAGACGCATTTCAGTAACATTTGATAAGAAAATGATCATACAACCCATTATTTAAGGTCAATAAATATGGAGCACTTCATATTCTATTAAAATTTATATCCCGCAAGAGAATCCCAAATATTTCTAGATATTTTTTAAAGAAAATTCTATATAAAATCTTAAAAGTATATATAAAAATTATATATTTATATGTCGGATTGGTTCGGATTGTTTTACTCAATACCAAACCAAATCAAACCAAACCAAGTCAGGTTTTTTAATCGGTTTGGTTTGACTTTTCGGTTTGGTGCGATTTTTCGATTCAGTTTGTACACCCGTACTAAATGCAGTTTATATAATCTTAGGCTACTTTACTTTTATCCTTAAGATTTTAGAATGGATGCTTAATTAGATTTTCTCATATATGGTATAAGAACCGAATTTCGATACCACTATTATCTACTCCATGTGCACTCCTATTGAATCTCCTCCTTCTTTCTCTTTCCAAAAAAATAAAAATAAAAATCAATCCATTAAAACCATGTAACAGGGGTCACTGGACCCCGTAATTCCAAAAAAATATATGTATATATATCTTAAATAATACGTAAATATTTTGATTAGCTTCCTAACATTCAAATTTTAGGCAGTTGCATTGGCCGATTTAGAGGGGCTCAGCTAGATCCTTAGTGCATGGTCTCGATTCGATTCAAACTTCAGTACTCATATGTAAAAACTTTTTAAAAAGAAAGTTACTTGGCAACATCTTAGCTGGAAAACATTTATAATTTTTGTTTTAAAAAAAAAAAAAAAAAACTTGAATTTACTTCCTTTCACTCGTAGACTTGGGCCTTGCGAAGCTCCAATGAAATATACAGATATGTTTTCCATTTGGGCCGAGTTCTTTCTTGTATATTCAGATTTTCTCCAACAAATTTTGGTCCTCCTCTCTATCAACTAACAGCAACTAGTGATGGAGCAAACACAAGATTAAACGATATTGTAGTCAACTATATACGCAAAATCAATGTTATATCATTTGACAATTGTACACTCACAATAGAAACTGGGAAAAGGAAAATAAAACTAACATTAATCTCTTTCACTAATTAAGCTTCCGCAAAGTATCAAGAAACATATTAGCAAGACAAATCTAATGAAATATATACATGGGCTGTCCATTGGGCCACAGTTCTCATGAAGTAGAATCAATTTTTACCTTAAGCTATTCAAAAGATTGTAAACTCCAAATACAAAGTCTCAATCACATTAATGGAAGCTATGACACAAACAATTCAGAGAGAACTCATCTTTCTTGTATATTCAGATTCTTCCCACACAAAACAATGCACCTTCTTTTGATCAACTAAAAGTAATAGGAAAGTTTGCATTTTACAAGTTCTTTTTAGGTGGGCGAAGATCGAGAACTAGGGTAGAAGGCTTGTAAATAGTCGCGATCATTTTTCTTATGTGTAGTACCAATTGTGCTCTCACAGGGGCAGAGGCACAATGCCGTTTGCGGGTTCGGCTGAACCCAGTAACTTTTGTTCAAACCCTGTATTTGTATTAAGAAATTCAATGAATATGTACAAAATATTAATTTAGAACCCATTAACTTAAAAAGATTATTATCTCGAATCCATAAGATTCAAATCTTAGCTCCGCCTCTGTACTCTCATACTTTCTTATACTTAGATTTGTATTACTACCAATTGTTTTGTTGCTTCAGTTTTCTTGTTATCTTATTATTGTTGGTACTGTTTTGTATTAGTGTTTTCTTTTCGTGGTTTAACCAATATTGTATTTCTTTTTAATAATGCTGAGACTATATTTTTCTCGAGCCAATAGTCTATCGAAAATAGTCTGTCTACCTTCACAAGGTAAGAGTAATAAGACCGTATACATACTACCTTTCCCACTTTACTTATAGGATTACACCAAGTCTATTATTATAGTTAGGGGTGACAAAATTAATCCAAAAAATGTGATCCGTCCTATCCGCCTACATTTGACACCCCTAGTTCCTTTTATTACAGTTGTCACGTTTGAAAATTCTCTTTTCTATAGATGACTGATTATGGGAAACAGGTAGATATAATAATGCATTTAAGCAAAGTCTCATAAAGAAGCACAACTTCATCATTTCTTGATATGCATAAAAGCCTAAAGTGGAGAATCTCAAAGTGTTAAAAACTTATAGAAGGGGGGGACAAAACATGAATACTAAATAGAACCAGACATTTCCAAACGTGGTCCAAGTTTGATTATTATTCTAGTGGAAAAAAGAATGGCCCGTGCCATTCCATTTCTTCCCAATGTTTCATATATATAGATATAGAATCCTAACCTGCTTTTTCAAGAAAGGTTTTTATTAATGTGTTTGTATATTGACCGTCCAAAATTGTGTGGTTGTCAATTTGATATAGGAACAATTTTGGTTATAGATGAGTAGATAGGTTGATATTGATATGTTCTAAGGTGCCCCCACTTTGATTTGATTTGTTGATAAGTTAGATATATAATTGATAGTCTATATTCTATGAATGGTCATCGTGACTGTGAAATCAATTATCTTGACCCTTTATGTTTCTTTCTCAGCTTCACGTTTGTACTACTGGGTGCAAGTAGTTTGGATGCTGGCTTTTTATTGTATGTTCGCATCGGGTTTAACTTATATACACAATATATATATATATATATA
>AWOL01S0051737.1:25279-36842 GCA_000715115.1 Nicotiana otophora | reverse complement strand
CGCGTTTTAGCCATCCTTATCACACCGCATGACTTCTAGTAGTTCCCCCTACTAGCCACATGTATCAAGCCACCCTTATCTCACCGCATGCGTTTCAATACCCATACCTTATACCACCGCATGCGTATCAATATCACAATATATCACAATCTACACCTCAGGTACTCAAATAATTTAACTTGCCAAAATAATTCAACAATAATACTTTTTCACAATAAAGAGCTCACAGCTCATGTCAAAATAATTCAACAATAATATTTTTCCACAATAAAGAGCTCACTGCTCCATCACAATGAGTACGAAAATCTTACAAAAATATTCAGGAGTAAATAATTCAGAAAAATAATATTTCAAAATATTTAATACGTTGCTTCAATATCAAGTTTAAAAATATCAAATACTTCAGATTAATAATATTTAATTTAAAAAAAATCAACCTTCAAATAATGCACAGAATAAAAGAAACCAAGTTCGAACTAAACACATAAAACAATTAGTAGGAAAAGGTCAAGCAAATTTAAAATATAAACATTAAATCAACAATGAAGAATATAACAAAATAAAATAATTTAATTAATGCGCAACAGTAATCTACACAATTTAAAATATAATCTTTTATATTTAGCCCGTGTACACACTCGTCGCCTCGTGTACACGACGTTTCACTCATTACAATTATCAAACCTAGGGGGAATTTCCCCCACACAAGATTAGACAAGTCACTTACCTTGACTTGCTCCAATTTAACTAAGTACTATATTTTTTCCTCGCTTTTTCGACTCCAATCGACTCGTATCTAGTCATAATTAATTCGATACAGTTAACAAAAATTATAGGAATCAATTTCATAAAAAAATACTACAATTTTCAATAAAATCCAAAATTAACTAAACAATCACCAGTGGGGCCGATGTCTCGGATTCCGGTGAAACTCACAAAATTTGATAACACATTCAATTACGAGTCCAACCATATCAGTTTCACTCAAATCCGACTCCGGATCAATACCGGAATCTCAAAAATTCGTTTCTATGAGATTTCTAAAAATTTTCCCAAATGTCTATCTCAAAACACTAATTAAATGGTGAAAACAATGATATATTAGTGTATATTAACCAAATCCGAATTAGAATCACTTACCCCAATGTTTTTCCTTGAAAATATATCAAAATTGCCTCTCTTCAAGCTCTAATTCGTCAAAAATGGCATATGGGATGAAGTCCTTTGTTTTTATAACTTACACATCTGTGAGGGAGCCCGATTTGCCAGGGAGCTCGATTTGTTAGGGAGCTCGATTTGTCAGGGAGCTCGATTTGTCAGGGAACCCGATTTGTTAGGGAGTTCGATTTTGACAGGGAGCCCGATTTTGACAGGCAGCCTGATTTTTGACAGGGAGTCAGATTTTTGACAGCATTTCTAGCAGAAAAATTGCAGAAAAATTGCAGTAGCTAAGTCTCACTTTTGATCCGTTAACTATCCGAAACTCACCCGAAGCCCTAGGGACCTCAACCCAATACACCAACAAGTCCTAAAATATCATACGAACTTATTTGAAACCTCAAATCAAGCCAAACAACGCTAAAATCACAAATCACACCCCAATTCAAGCTTAATGAAACTCAAGAATTTTCAACTTCTACATTCGATGTTGAAACCTATCAAATCAAGTCCGATTGACCTCAAATTTTGCACACAAGTCATAAATGATATAACGGAGCTGTAACGATTTTCAGAATTGGATTCTGACCTCGATACCAATAAGTCAACCCCCCGGTCAAACTTTCCAAAAATTCAACTTTTGGCATTTCAAGCCTAATTCTACTACGGACTCCCAAATAAAATTTAGATCACGCTCCTAAGTCCAAAATCACCATACAAAGCTGTTGGAATCATCAAAATTCTATTTTGGGGTCGTTTGCACATAATTCGATATCCGATCACTATTTAAACATAAACTTTTAATTTTACATCAAAATTCCGTATCTCGTGCTAGGGACCTCGAAATTTGATTCCGGGCATATGCCTAAGTCCCAAATCACGATATGGACCTACTGAAACTGTCAAACCATTAATCTGAGTCCGTTTTCTCAATCCGAGTCCGTTTGCTCAATCACATGAAATTGTTGACTTCATTTATCCATTATTCGTTTTTGTTCTTGTCGAATAAATTCACGAATATTTGGATCATCAATAGAATCTAAATTCGACAATAAAATTTTATTTTTTTCATTAAATTTTTTTAGTTTCAAAGCTCTATCTTTTATCTCTATATCTCGCTGCATGTCTGCACTAGACTTTGCCAGCAATTCAACAAGCCGATTGTTTTATGATTGGACCATTTTAATAGCCGATGAAAAACCTTCATCGATTTTTCTCTTCAATTTTGCTTTCTTCATCCCAATAGGTCGTTGTGATGATGTGGAATCACCTGCAAGATCCTTATTCAAATTTAGTGAAAATAATGATAAGTTAGGAGATGATATTAGAGGTGAATCAGGAGTAGGAGTCTCAGACTCCGATGAAATATAGGAAGAGCCTTGCTTTCGGAATATTTTTCTTTCAGCATCGACATCTTTAAACTTCTCAAAATCTTTCAACATATCCCACACATGATCAAATTTAAAACCTTTTTTGTAGTTCGGAACTTGCATAAGTAAACTTTTTGCTTGATTAATCTAAAATATTTTAAAAAAACAAACATTAGAAAAACTATAAGTAAATATATACAAATAAAGTATCCTAAGTAATTACAAAATAAATACTTACAATATCTTTATCCGAAGCACCACTAGGATGCAAATTTTCAACTTGACGTACACGTCATTTAATTTTCTTATATCCTTCTCAATAAGTTGAATTCGAGATTGGACTGATCTTTTGTTGTGATACTCCCAACACGCATTTTTTGCATTATTGTATGCTTCTTTCACTCGACCACAAAAATAATCTCTAGATTGATATACACCCGTTATTGGATCTTGAGAAATATCTAAATAAACTTGGCATAATAGCATATCTTCATTGGTAGAATATCATGTAGATCGAGTAGACATGTTTTGCAAGTATTTAGAGGGAAAATGGTTATATAAGAAAGAAATATGAATTATATGGGATAAATATGTAAAAAAGTAAAAAGAAAGGATTTATTTTATAAAGAAAATAATATAATATAGAAGAGAGAGAAGAATATAAAAGGAATGTTCTTTTTTGGTGTAAAAAATAGTGTAATAGGTTGGAGTTAATTTGCACCATTTTGATGTAAAAAATAGTGCAAGGGTTGGAGATTTTTTAATTTTTTTTGTAGATTACTTATCTTATTTGATACGTTATTGATCGAATAATCTCATGACCTATTATGTGCGGTGTTTTAAGTAACGTAACAGTATAAAATTCTTGTACAATATCAGTACGTAAAAAGTTACTCATAAGCATATACGTCTTCCAACTATATTCGTGTGGAGTAAAGAAGATGTATAATCATTTATCTCCTAATTCATCCTTCCAGAGGAATTTCAAATCGTTTGACAATTTATCAAAACTAATATCAAGGATCAGTAAACTATTGAATTAATAGGTTAAAAATGAGTTGGTCTAAAGATAAATAAATTGCTAGTATAGTAGAGTGTCCTTATGATAAGGTTAAACCTCATCCTAAATCAAATTAAAATAACAGGGACTCAAAAATTATTTCTCTTTATGTGGAAAGAACTTGGCCTTAAGCAAGATGAACCCTATTTTAACCTACTATAAACAAGAATTACTTCCATAATTTAGCATCCTTTTGTTTAATTTTTACCTACTGTAAACAAAGTTAGTGTGGGGTTTTGGGCGATTTAATTAATTTGCATTTTGTGTGGGCCAGGAAAGAAAAGTATTTTTGTACAAAATCCATGTTGGAACTTCTTATGGAACGTAAAAATTGAACTGGCCCTAGTTGGTCGCCCTCATTTATCTTATACCTGTCTTTTAAAAAATTTTAACTTGAAACTATTTTTTAAACAACTTCATGCATTTTTCTCCTCCTCCTCCTCCTCCTTCTCCTCCTCCTCCTTCTTCTTTTTCTTCTTCTTCTTCTTCTTCTTCTTCTTCTTCTTCTTGTGACAATGATTCAATATGGTGTTTGTGAACATTGTTTAAGGTAGTTTATGATATTTTACAATGGTGAGCTGTTGTGACACTTTATTTTTTACTATTGCTTAAGGTTTCTTCTTCTTTTTCTTAATTGCAAAATGGGCTCGTTTTTTTTGTTGTTTTGACAAATTGATGATTGAGGTTTGTTCTTGATGATATTTGGAAGTTAGTTTCAAATTTGAGCTTTCATTTGGAAGAAATTTAGGTATTAAATCGTATATTAGATTGTTAAAACTCGAAGAACGAATTTTTATTTCGGGGCAATTTGCACTTCAGGCCTATTTGGCCTTTAAGTGTATGAAAATGTTGGTTGTACTTCAGACATTTTGGCCTTAAAGTGCATTTGAAGTGCAATTTTTCGCTTCAAACTTATTGGCTTTAAGTGTAGAAAAATATTTTTTTGTACTTCATATCTTTTGGCCTTAAGTGTATCTGAAATGTAATTTTTCACTTCAGGCTTATTGACTAAGTGTTAGGAAAATATTTGTTGCACTTCAGACCTTTTGGCCTTAAATGCATCTGAAGTGCAATTTTTCATTCAGACTTTATTGGCCTTAAGTGCATGAAACCATTGGTTATACTTCAGACCTATTTGGCCTTAAGTGCATCTGAAGTGCATTTTTTCACTTCAGACTTATTGGCAAGTGTAGGAAATCGTTTGTTGTACGTAAGACCTTTTGGCCTTAAATGCATCTGAAGTGCAATTTTTCATTCAGACTTTATTGGCCTTAAGTGCATGAAACCATTGGTTATACTTCAGACCTATTTGGCCTTAAGTGCATCTGAAGTGCATTTTTTCACTTCAGACTTATTGGCAAGTGTAGAAAATCGTTTGTTGTACGTAAGACCTTTTGGCCTTAAGTGCATCTGTAGTATAATTTTTCACTTCAGACTTATTGGCCTAAAGTGCATGATACCATTGGTTGCACTTCAGACCTATTTGTCCTTAAGTCCATCTGAAAGACAATTTTTTCACTTCAGACTTATTGGACTTAAGTGCATGAAACCATTGGCTGTACTTCAGACCTATTTGGCCTTAAGTGCATCTGAAGTGTATTTTTTTAACTTCAAATTATTTTTTTTTACTTCAAACCCGATAAGTCTGAACTTGATCGTAAAGTGGGTAGGCTTGTAAATTTTTTTGCAACGTGGGTATAGGTTCAATTATGACTCTAAAATTGGATATAGATGCAAAAGCCCCTTTTGGAACTTCCATAAAAATTTGGTAATTAAGATTTAGTGAAATTTTATTTTTAAAGAAAGATAGAGGGTGGACAAATTTTCCGTAGTCGGCTCGTAGTGCCCTCCTTCACTTAACTAGATTTACATAATAAAATAAATTCGTCAATATAGACATTTAGATGATCACTTAATAATATCCTCTTATGCAGAATATCGCTTTATTTGTTTGTTTGTTTGAAGTGCAGGGTGTAGGAGCTGCGCTCCCAAATTATAACGCTTTAATTAATCCATATTAGTCAAGTAAAAATGTTCAAACCGACAAGATTTATGCAGCAAAATTTGAAAACAAAAGCTCCAAGGGGTATTCGGAAAGAGCTAAAATACGAATACAAGTGGGTGGAATCTAGCAGCTTTGATTCATATTTTATATTTGTCTTAAAAATTTATTAAGTTAGAATTCAGTAACTTCAATGGATTAGAAAACTTAAAAGTTAAGCTACAAAAAACAAAACAAAAAGAATAATGCGAGGGAATTCCTAAAGATACAGCTCCTGTTTGGACATAGTTTCTTTTTACTTTTTTCAAAAATAAAAATTTATAAATATTATTTGTTCTTCTAAAAATTATAGAAAAATTTCCGAGTTCTAAAAACTAGTATGAGCCAATTTTTGGATGAAAGTTTTACTTTCTCTCACAAAACTATAACTTTTTTTAAGAAAGTACATATCCAAACATAAATTCAACTTCCAAAAATTATTTTAAACGTAATTTTAAAAATAATCAAGTTCAAACAAATATATGCACAAACTTTTACATGAAATACAGATAACTCAATGTATATGGTAAAATATGATATGACACGTGGCTGACTAAAAGGAGGACACATGGAATCCAAGATGGGATGGTTGAGGACCGAACGCAGCCACTACGCTTGTCACCGGAACAGATAGCATTTATAAAAGTGTATTAAATGCTCTGCGCCCGGTAGCATTTACTAAGGAATATTCTACATCATTAAGAGCGACGGTCTGTTACATAGAATTTGACATTTATACTCAACATTACATCTTCATCAATTATCTTCATAATTGACATTAAAGGAGGGCATAACTTATGACTCTTTTTCCTAGGCATAGCTATAAATAGTGAGCTTAGTTACCATTGTAAATGGCACAAATTTTTGGCAAGAACATATACTATATTCTATACAAAACTTTGTACAATTTCACTTTCTTGCTTTTAGATCTCATCTTTGCTGTGTTCGAGAACCGTGTTCACGGAATCATCATCTTTATTATTTCATCTACGTTCTAAGGCTAAGTATTATGTATTTCTTCAATTATTATATTATTTCAGGATCAAATTAGTTCACTTATCTAGAAACCACGTACAAATTCAACTGTATCGTTTTATGGGTAAATAGTTTGGTGTCCATCGTGGGGCCTAGACAGTCGTGCAATTAAATTGGTCCTTGCCTTTTTCACTAATGTTTTTTTGACTATTTTGTCTTAGAAAAAATCGCAAAAAATGGCAGACAACACTACTAACGATGCACAACCCTGAAATTCGACGGGATCAGCCTCATTTCGAGGACTCGATCAGTGACACCCGCAATGAGGGGAATGACGCCACACTGATGCATGACCGACGGTACCCTCGACAGGTTTGGGAGACAACCCTTGATGATGTTGACGAGGAACAAGTAGTGGATGCTGTGCCGATCCTGCAAGAGCAACATGCAATCATTCTAAGCAATCTCATGCGGGAGGATCAAGTTATGACGGAACTAAAGCAGGCGCTATCAAGTGCTTCGAATAATGCAAATAGGCGCGACCCGATTCCTCATGTTGTTCTCGCAGACTAAACAACGTAGAGAGTCGATAAAAACCCTCCCAGGGGTGAAGTTGGGTCCGATCGGGCTGGGGGAGCAGAAAAGGTCTTAATAACGAGAACGATTCATTCAAAGATGAGCTTTTACTATTCATGAGGGAAGTGAACGCCCGCATGATCAAATCCCAAGAGCACCACCAGTATTGAAAGGTCTGAACTTGAAGAAGTATGTTCAATTACCGTACAAGCTAAGTGCGGCACCAGTACTGATCCCGAAGTGTTTCAAAATGCCTGAAGTACTAAAGTATGATGGAACTTTAGACCCACAGTAACATATTACCACCTACACAACGGCGGTGAAAGGAAGTGATCTAGCTCCTCACGAAATTGAATCTGTGTTGCTAAAGAAATTCGGCGAAACTCTCACAAGGGGAGCCTTAACGTGGTATTCATTACTGCCCGAGCATTCCATAGATTCTTTTGAAATACTCGCGGATTCTTTCATTAAAGCTAATGTCGTGGCCAGAAAGGTGCAAGCCCGGAAGGCCGACATATTCATAATCTCACAATGAGAATCAGAATTATTACGAGAGTTTGTTACCCGATTCCAGAAAGAAATAATGTTTCTCCCGGCCGTCCCGGGTGAATGGGCCGTTGAAGAATTCACTAAAGGATTGAATTCGAGAAGTTCAGACGCTTCCTGGAAGCTGAAGAAGAGCCTGCTTGAGTATCAAGCAACAACCTCGCAGATGTTCACAACTAGTACGAGTCGAAGATAAGAATCAAAGATGACCAGGTTGGTTTTACATCATCGGCCAAAGGACGGGAGAAGAACAGAGAAAAATCAAAGGATGAATACGACGCGGATAGGCGGACTACAAGGGATCAGGTTTTGCACTACGAGCATTCCGAAGGCCGAGGCAGAAATTTTCGAGTAACAAACAAGTTCACCGTTGACGGAGGGACTGATCGTGGTCGAAACAATAAATCACTTCAAGATAAACAAATGTCGGGGTCTCGAGATCTTTCTTACCCCAGTTTATCAGAATATAACTTATACGTCAGTGTAGTGGAACTGGTGTCAGCCATGTAGAACATTGAAGAAACACAATTCTCGAGCCCTATGAGATCCGATTTTTACCATAGGGATCCCAATGTATGGTGCGAATATCACGGGACGAACGATCACAACAATGCAGAATCTTCGAAAGTAGGAGAAGAAGCCATACGCCAGACTATCAACATGATCTTTTGGGGGAACGAAATTAATGGGGTCACCTTTTCGGCAGTAAAGAAGACTAAAATATCGATAACTCACAGAAAAAGGTTCCAGGAGGACGACATCACTTTCATGGAGGAGGACACAGACGGATTACTGTTACCACATAATGACGCACTTGTAATATCTTTAAATGTGTTAGATTTTAAAATTAAGCGTGTTCTAGTGGATCCAGGAAGTTCGGCTAATATCATACAATGGAGAATAGTGGAACAAGATAAACTCACCGGAAGCATTATTCCGGTAACAAAACTCCTTGCTGGATTCAACCTTGCGAGCATGACGACCCTAGGAGAGATCTTGCTGCTTAGGAATGGTGAAGGAGTAATGAAAACAACTCTCTTCGAAGTAGTGGATGGTGATATGGGATACAACATCATCTTGGGAAGGCTATGGTGATACGAGATGAAAGCCATACCTTCGATGTATCACCAATTATTGAAGTTTCTAATGCCCGAAGGAATCAAGCAGATAAGAGGTGACCAACCGGCAGCAAGGGTGATGAATGCAATCTCAATTTCCAGCAGCAAAGGGAAGGAGCGCACGACATAACAATTACAGGAACCGACGCCTAATCCTGAGTAAGAAGAGGTTATTCCAGGGGCAGAATTGTCAGAACAATATCAGGTGCCGAGATATTTTTAAGTTCCGGAAGAAACGGACGCAACAAAATCCACGGCAGAGAAGCTATAGCAAGTGTCATTGTTCGAAGAATTTTTAGAAAGAAAATTTCACTTGGGAACATGACTACACCCCGAGCTAAGGTCTGGTTTTATTAAATTTCTTAAAATTAACGTTGATTGCTTTGCATGATCGCACGAGGATATGACAGGTATCCTAACGGAAATAGCCGTGCACAAGTTGAGTTTAGATCCCAACGTACCACCGGTACAACAGAAGAAGCACCCTATTGCTAAGGCCAGGAATAAATTCATCAAAGAAGAGGTAACCGGCTTGCTTAAAATCGGTTCGGTCAGAGAGGCAAGATATTGAGACTGGCTAGCCAATATAGTAGTAGTTCCTAAGAAGAATAATAAATTCCGTATGTGTGTAGACTATAAAGATCTTAATAAGGCGTGCCCGAAAGATTCGTTTTCGCTGCCAAATATCGATCAAATGATTGATTCCAAGGCCGGGCACAAGTTAATGAGTTTCTTTGATACTTATTTCGGGTACAACCAAATTAAGATGAACCCGGAAGATCAGTAAAAGACTTTATTTATAACAAATTTCGGTACATACTGTTACAATGTAATGCCTTTCGGGTTGAAAAACGCCGGAGCCACTTATCAATGGCTCATAAATAAGATGTTTGAAAAGCAAATAGAAAAAACCATGGAAGTTTATATAGATGATATGCTCGTTACGTCTTTGAATGCAGGTGACCACCTTAAGCATTTGCAAGAAATATTTGATATCCTGAGGAAGCATAACATGAAATTTAACCCCGAAAAGTTCGCGTTCGGGGTCAGCTCCGGTAAGTTCCTGGGGTTTCTAGTCTCACAAAAGGGAATTGAGATAAACCTTAACAAAATCAAGGCCATAAACGATATCCTGGATGAATTATCAAACATAAAGGAAGTCCAAAGACTCACAGGAAGGTTAGTAGATTTGAGCAGGTTCATTTTCCGGTCGTCGAAAAAGTGTCATCGCTTCTTTACAATGTTAAAAAAGAAGAACAATTTCGAATCGACGTCGGTGTGCCAACAGGCTTCGAGGGACCTGAAGAAGTTCTTATCAAGCCCTCCATTGCTCTCGAAACCAAAAGAAGGCGAACCATTGATGGTCTACCTCGTAGTTTCAGAAGTTGCGGTAATTGCGGTTTTAGTTCGGGAGGACGAATGTATGCAGTTTTCTATTTATTATGTTAACAAAATTTTAACGGGAGCAGAAACTCGCTTCCCACATTTGGAAAAACTGGTCTTAGCTCTCGTAGTCGCCGCTCGAAAGCTGAGGCCCTATTTCCAATGCTACCAATAGCTGTGGTGACTACTTTCCCTTTGCGGAACATCCTTCATAAACCTGCACTCTCGGGCAGATTGGCCAAATGGACCATCAAAATGAGTAAATTTGACAGAGAATATAAACTGAGGACTGCAATTAAGTCACATGTCTTGGCTGACTTCGTGGCCGATTTTAGTCCGGAACTGCTACCTTTGGCAACCAAGGAGGCAGTCATGGTGTCGGAATCGACATCAGGGGGTTTTGGGCCTTATTTACGGATGTAGCCTTGAACGTAAAAGGGTCCGGGCTTGGAATAGTTTTAATCACGCCTTCAGGGGAAACCTTAAGGCAGGCTATTGGAACAATTCCTTTAACTAACAATGAAGCAGAGTATGACGCTTTGATTGCAGGGCTCGAATTGGCTCGGGGACTTGATTTCGAGGTTATCGAAATCAAATGCAACTCACAATTGGTGGTAAATCAGGTTTATGGGATCTTTGATACCAAAGAATAATGTATGCAGCAATACGTGATAAAGGTCCAGACTCTTTTGGCATGATTCTGTGAGTGGTCAATCACTCATATCCCGAGAGAGGATATAACAGAAGCGGATGCATTAGCAAACTTAGGTTCATCGACGGAAATAAAAGGATCGGAGTCGGGAACGGTAGTACAATTGATGAGTTCAGTCCTTGATACTAATGGTTACTATGAAGTGAATTCGGCTAGTCTGGTCTGGGACTCGAGAAACAAAATAATAAACTACCTCGAGCACGAAAAGTTGCCCGACGATCCCAAGCGTCACGAGCGTTACGCACCAAAACTGCACGTTATAACTTCAGGAAAGGCCAATTGTATAGAAAATCATTCCAAGGTCCACTGGCCCGGTGTTTAGGAGCATCAGAAGCTGACTATGTCATGAGAGAAATCCACGAAGGGATATGCGGCAATCACTCAGGCGCAAAGTCTTTGGTGCTCTCATGGAACAAGACGCCAAAGATTTCGTACGAAAATGTGATAAGTGTCAACGCTATGCATCACTTGTACATCGACCGGGAGAACCCTTACATTCGGTTCTGTCCCCATGTCCGTCATGAAATAGGGGATGGACATCTTCGGACCGCTGCCATCGGTTCCCGGAAAGGTAAGGTTTCTTTTAATTTTGATTGATTATAATTTTAAATGGGTGGAAGTAGG
>AWOL01S0051737.1:4690-25076 GCA_000715115.1 Nicotiana otophora | reverse complement strand
CAGATTGGCCAAATGGACCATCAAAATGAGTAAATTTGACAGAGAATATAAACTGAGGACTGCAATTAAGTCACATGTCTTGGCTGACTTCGTGGCCGATTTTAGTCCGGAACTGCTACCTTTGGCAACCAAGGAGGCAGTCATGGTGTCGGAATCGACATCAGGGGGTTTTGGGCCTTATTTACGGATGTAGCCTTGAACGTAAAAGGGTCCGGGCTTGGAATAGTTTTAATCACGCCTTCAGGGGAAACCTTAAGGCAGGCTATTGGAACAATTCCTTTAACTAACAATGAAGCAGAGTATGACGCTTTGATTGCAGGGCTCGAATTGGCTCGGGGACTTGATTTCGAGGTTATCGAAATCAAATGCAACTCACAATTGGTGGTAAATCAGGTTTATGGGATCTTTGATACCAAAGAATAATGTATGCAGCAATACGTGATAAAGGTCCAGACTCTTTTGGCATGATTCTGTGAGTGGTCAATCACTCATATCCCGAGAGAGGATATAACAGAAGCGGATGCATTAGCAAACTTAGGTTCATCGACGGAAATAAAAGGATCGGAGTCGGGAACGGTAGTACAATTGATGAGTTCAGTCCTTGATACTAATGGTTACTATGAAGTGAATTCGGCTAGTCTGGTCTGGGACTCGAGAAACAAAATAATAAACTACCTCGAGCACGAAAAGTTGCCCGACGATCCCAAGCGTCACGAGCGTTACGCACCAAAACTGCACGTTATAACTTCAGGAAAGGCCAATTGTATAGAAAATCATTCCAAGGTCCACTGGCCCGGTGTTTAGGAGCATCAGAAGCTGACTATGTCATGAGAGAAATCCACGAAGGGATATGCGGCAATCACTCAGGCGCAAAGTCTTTGGTGCTCTCATGGAACAAGACGCCAAAGATTTCGTACGAAAATGTGATAAGTGTCAACGCTATGCATCACTTGTACATCGACCGGGAGAACCCTTACATTCGGTTCTGTCCCCATGTCCGTTCATGAAATAGGGGATGGACATCTTCGGACCGCTGCCATCGGTTCCCGGAAAGGTAAGGTTTCTTTTAATTTTGATTGATTATAATTTTAAATGGGTGGAAGTAGGTTCCTATCAGAAGATCGGAGAACGCGAAGTGGTCGATTTCCTGTGAGAAAATATAATTTGCAGGTTCAAAATACAAAAAGAGATAGCATGCGACAATGGGCCACAATTTATCGGTGCAAAAGTTGCAAAGTTCCACGAACACTTGAAAATAAAGAGAATCACATCTTCTCCTTATCATCCGAGCACAAATGGTCAAGCAAAGTCAACAAACAAAGTGATCATTCAAAACCTCAAGAAAAGGTTGGAAGCAGCAAAAGTCAAATGGCCCGAAGAGTTGCCCGGAGTTCTATGGGCCTACCGAACAAAGACCAAATCAAGTATAAGGGAAACTCTTTTTTCCCTCGTATACGATGCTGAAGCCTTAATCCTTGTTGAACTGGGCGAACCCACTTTAAGATATTCTCAGACAAATGAAGAATCTAATAATAAAGCAATGCTAGTCAACTTGGAACTTCTCAAGGGATGCAGGGACTTAGCGTATATAAGAATGGCAGCTCAAAAGCAGAGGGTGGAGCGATATTACAATCGAAGAGCGAATTTCCATTTTTTCAAAGTAAGAGACTTGGTTCTAAGGAAAGTAACACAAAATATCCAAAAGCTTATCGCGGGAAAGTTAGGTCCAACATGGCAAGGTCCCTACCAGATTTCAGCTGTCACTGGAAAACGTTCATACGAGTTGGAGAACCAGAATGGGGACAAGCTGCCCAGCAACTAGAACGTGGCACACCTCAAAAGATATTATTGTTGATGAACAGTACTCAAACTGAAAGTATGTGCTGCACTCTTTTTCCCTTCGTTCAGTTTTTGTTCCAGTTCGGTTTTTCTGGTAGGTTTTTAGCGAGGCAGTGACAGAAAGCATACTACGAAGACAACAACAATAAGACCTTTGATTGCAAGGCAAACGAACAAGCTCCCACCCGGGGACAATTAGGTAATCTTTGGTTCGATAGCAAATTTCACCGGGAAGTTAAGTTTGCTACCGAACAGAGGTTACCCGACCGTTCACGGGCACAAACCGCTAAAGGACTGTTAGGTATTCTTTCGCTCAATAGCATGGATTCCTAAGAGGAAACAAGATATGTTGCCGAGTGAAGGATTACCTAGCAATTCATTGGTGGGAGCTTTTAAGATACAAGACTTCTAGTGTTTCAATTCGCATTCTTCGTATTCAAACACTGGGGGAATGATATGAAGATACGACAACAATGATTGCCACGTCAACCGGGAACAAAAATCCAAAAACAAAATGCATCATCGGGACCGAGGACTGCGTAGCCAGCCCCGTAGAAACAATTTGTACAAGATAGCCACAAGTAATGGCAATTTCTTTTCTGCATAGCAAAATGCTTATTTATTTACTGAAAATAGAAGGAATAAAATGAAATCCTTTTGCTTTTATCTTGTTTCTTGTCTGAACGATGGTCTGATTTTGTCATTTGAAAGTTAAACAAGTACTTCAAATGTTAGTGTCGTAATAAACAAGAGACGTCCTATTCAAGAGTACCGTAAACATAAGAGGGCCCTCTCTTAAAAAACCCTCACATTAAAGGGTTGGTTCCAGAAGAATCAATGCCCAGAATCCAAAATGCCATAAGGGTAAAATACACCCGAAGTCGCATATGAAAAGGACACAAAAAGCAAACTTGCGCAAATATTCATAGAAACCCTCACGTAAAAGGGAAACTTGCTCAAATATTCATAGAAACCCTTACGTAAAAGGGAAACTTGCACAAAGATTTATAAAAAAACCCTCACGTAAAAGGGATAATACTCAAAACTGAAATGCTTCGAAGAAAAGGCATCCGATACTACACATAGTAAAGCGCGACTTGAACAACATGCGCATAATACTTGAGCAAATGCAAAAGTTAAAAGCTTGCATGGATATTCAAACGAAAATAAGATTCAAATGATATTTGAACAAAAAGTATGTCTTTATTCACAAGAACAGGCCAAAACATTACAAGTACAGAATGAGAAAAGAAAGGAAAAGCTAAACTGCAGCGCCTCCGGGACCAGGAGGAAGAGAAGTATTGGCATTGTCGGAAAGAGTAGTTGGTTCCGCTGATGGCTCAACGCTTTCCCCAGTTTGGCCTTCGACCTCATCACCTTCCGATCCTTCTTCAGTTTCTGAAAACTCAGAACCGGAATCGGAAGAACCTGGAGCATCATACTGCACCGGGTGCCCATTCTTTGCAGCCAAATCAAGCTCTCGAGCCTTAGCAATTTCGGCATCAACTTCGATGATACCAGCTTTGGCTTCTTCCAAGTTTTTTATCCTTATGCTATACATGGAATAAGTTTTTTCAACAATAAGAGAAGTCGCTCGGCGCTTAAGTTCTTCTTTGAGTTGAGTGACCTCGGCGGAAAGGTTTTTCCTGGCGGATCTTGCAGATTGGAGGCTAATATCGAGCACACAGACAATTAAACTAAAGAGCCTATTATGCTCGATAGTTTTCCCATACTTCTCTTCCAGCTGGGCATGTTTCGCCTCCACGACAGCAAGCTCTTCACTTTTGGAGATCAAGGCTGCTTCCAAGTTAATCACTCTTTCAGCGGAGGTAGTTTCACGGTCAGTTGCAGCAAGAACGGCGTTCTGGCTTCTATCCAACTCATCAAATCTAACCCTCAGTGGCCCAACTTCTTGGCTAAGGGTTGCCACTTCTTGCTCGCTTTGCTGCAAACAAGCCTCCCAAACAACGGTCTCAACAACTCTGGTTTCAAGTTCTGAGAAGCGGAGAACAGTCTGGTCCCATTCCATCAAAAGTTGATCCCGTTCAGAAGTAAGTTCTTCCTTCTTACGAATCAACCTTTGATAGCCCTCAGAAGCAAGAAATTTGGCCTATAAAATAAGAAGAGGTAAAATTTAGAGTACATTCATTCAAAGTAAAAGAAATAACAGAGGAACGTACCACCGCGGCATTATGCATAGTATTATTCAACAAACACTCTCCCGAGAGTGTCTGAATATTTTCCTAGTCTTTTTCTAAAGCCAAAGGCTTCAGGTAATTAGCATGCTCCATTGGTCGTGATAGTAGGTTGTACCCGGTAGAGACCGAAAAAGAGATATTCCTCATCCTTTGGGGATCTTTAGAAGAAGCAGCATAATTTTTCCCCAAAATCCAATGAACTAGGGACTGTGGAATAGGAACACCTTCTTCATGGTCAGGTGAGGCCGATGGAGATGGTGTAGCAATCGCTAGTGTAAGAGTAGATGAAGATGGAAATGATGTAGCAATTGTTGGTGTTGGTAAAGGCAGAGATGAAGCTGATGGAGTTGAAGAGTGAGAAGCAGCTCCATCCAATGCAGTGCTAGTTATTTGATGCTTGCCAACCAAAGACGGGAGGGACTCGGTACTCAGCCTCGCAGCACCAGTTACAACAATTGGGGACCAGAAGCGGGAGTTGGCATATTCTACTAAATCAAATTCACCCCAAAGTGCTGAGACGTCGTCTTCAGTTTGTGCAACTATCTCAACAGGTTGAGCATCCAGTTAAGATGATTAGGATCGTCGCCTTCTGTGTAAAGAAATTCCATCATCAACAAATTCTTCTTCATCATCAATCGTCATTGTGTCTACGACCGGCCTAGAAGGAGGTCCAGTCATCATCGCCACCAAAGACGATTCAGGGGCATCCGTCTTTGCCCTTTTTATTCTTTTCCTTGGCTGCTGAGGAGCGTCTTCTCTTTCTTTGGTTATCCTACGGACGGGGACTCCGTATAGAAATATTTGCACCCAAAACAGACCCGGAGATACATGTTCAAGTAAGTGCTTCCTGAAGCAGCCTCGCTGCATTAGCAGGATTAGCCAGAACGCCCTCCCCGGGGACAGCAAGGTAAATTAGAGTTACCATGATTTTTGGCCTTCCACCCGTACCTAGGGCCAGTTAATTCCACAAACGCATTTCAGGCGTTATGACGTCAAAAATCTTCTAAACCCACCGGTTCAAACCTTCCAGAGCCGATGGGAGCCATCGAGTTGCTGAAACATGTAGAGGGTGAAGAGATAATACGGCCATAAAAAATATCTAGCAAGAGGAATATTATACAAATAACTTACGTGCGATTCCAAGCAACCAAAAATGATGAAGTCGTTGTCGGAATGATGTCGTTGGTAGCAACTGCAACGAACTGTTCCATCCACCCACAGTCGTTGTCATCATCCATGCTAAATAACAAATCATGGTGGCCATGCTTGCAAAGGTTTATCATTCCCCTGCTGAAGATTTTGGGGGAATAGAGATTCATCACATGAGCTAAGGTTAGCTCCTCTCAGTTTCTTAGCACAAGTGTCGGAGGCAGGCGATCGTCCTCCACACTGAGGGACTTACATGTGCCAAACTTACCTGGTAGCGAAGGCAAAACTCCGCAATCAAGGAATCAAGCTCTCCGCTCAAAGAAAATACACCCAAAGTAAAGGGATACGTGAAAAAGTGTGTAAAACCTTCCTTGGGAAGGGTCACTCGCTCCGATAGATCAGGAGCAATGATTTCCAACTCATTGCAGCGACAATCCTCCTTCACATCAGGAATACTGAAAAGACGAATGAAAGAAGGGTACCTTCTAACAGCCCGTGTATGAGGGTTAGCAATAGGAATTTTTTGTTCAAAATCCTTCGAAGTACTAAGCCTCCTTGGGATGATGGAATCCACTGTTGGAGGAATGTAGTCCTCGATTTTATTCTTATTCTTTGAAGAACCATCACGTTTGGAAAAAAAAGCCATTAGAAAAGAAGAAGGTAAAAAGTTTGTGTTTGAAGAAAATTAGGAAAAGGATGGAAAACAAGGATACAATTGTGAAACGTAAAGGAAAAGAAAGTTGCGTTTAAGTAAAATTCCAGCGGCTAAATTCGTGGGCATGATTACCTCGATAATCGGCAAAACTTTGTGCTGAATCACGGGATGACGCATGTTCGGGGTATTAAATGCGGAGAGACGTTCATCTAATCAACTGTCACAGACCTTCAGAGGAAGTTATAGTAATTCCCGCCAAAAAGGTGTTTCTACTAACTTTTCGATAATACAAAGTTATGTCACTGGAAAGCAGGGGGACTATTTGTATAAGATAAAATATGATATGACACGTAGCTGACTAAAAGGATGACACATGGTATCCAAGACGGGATGACTGAGGACCAACGCAGTCATTGCGCTTGTCACTAGAACGGATAACGTTCATAAAAGTGTATTAAATGCTCTATGCCCGGTAGCATTTACTAAGAAATATTCTACAACATTACGAGTGACGGGCCGTTACAGAGAATTTGGCATTTATACTCAACGTTATATCTTTATCAATGACCCTCATAATTGGCATTAAAGGAGGGCAGGATCCTAGGACCTTTTCCCCTAGGCATAACTATAAATAGTGAGTTCAGTTACCTTTGTAAATGACATGATTTTTCTGGCAAGAACACATACTATATTCTATAAAAAGCTTTGTACAATTTCACTTTCTTATTTTTAGATCTCATCATTGCTGTGTTAGGGAATCGTGTTTTCACGGAATCATTATTTTTGTTATTTCATCTACATTTTAAGGTTAAGTATTATGTATTTCTTCAATTATTATATTATTTCAGGATCAAATTAGTTCACTTTTATGAAAATCGCTTACAAATTTAACTGCACAGTTTAACATTAACAACACATCAGTCACATTATAATGATCAAGTAGAAAATCACAAGAACTATGTAGCGGGTGTTATTTTGAAAGCAAATACAGATAGCAAAGTGATAAAGTTATTTTCCCGAAATCCTAAGTGCAATTATGTAAAGCAAGATTTTCTTTATCTTAACTATAAATTACTCATAACTTCATGAAGAAAAAGTGGTTGGGGAATAGGGAGAAGTGTTAGGAGGTTAGGGCACAATTTGTAGGGTTTCTGCTTGTGACGTCAAATAATTACGCCATTTTATAGCAGTCGTCAGTACCCTTACAGTGTTTCATAATTGTTCTTTTTGCTTTTTTACTTCTTTTCTATTTTTTAATTTTTATTATTATTTTACTTTTTCAACTTAAATTTAAAGTACTACTGTTTGTTTGTAATTTGATCAATCATTTCGCTAATTGGTTAAAATATATAGTTGAATACTAAGAGGGCGTTTGGACATTAAGAATTGTAAAATTTCAGAAAAGTAAAATATTTTTCAAGTGAAAATAGTATTTAAAAATAGAGTTGTGTTTGGACATGAATATGATTTTGTTGTTATTTTTGAAGTTTTTTGAGTGATTTGAGTGAAAATTTTAAAAAACAGCTTTTTGAAAAAGAAAAAAAAAAATTCGAAAAATTTCAAACTTTATCTTCAAGTGAAAATTAAAAATTTTATGGCCAAATACTGATTTCGAAAAAATATTGAAAAATTTCTTATGTCCAAACGGGCTCTAACTCGAGAAGCACAAATACAATCTAATTAACTTTCAAAGACCTCCGGAACAACAATTAAGAGCCCGTTTGGACATAAAAAAAATTTCTTTTTTTTCAAAACTTTTTCCGAAATCAGCGTTTGTTCATAAAATTTTCAATTTTTACTTGAAGATGCATTTTGGAAATTTTTAAAAATTTGAAAAACTCCAAAAAACTGTTTTTCAAAATTTTCACTCAAATCACTCACAAAACTTCAAAAACAACCCAAAATTATATTCATGTCCAAACACAACTCTAAATATCAAATACCATTTTCACTTGAAAATTTTTTTCTCCCTATTTTGAAATTTTACCATTCTTATGTCCAAACGCCCGCTAAGAATGTTGGTGTGATAATAGATTCCTTGCTGCTTAACCCGAAAATTTGAGTAAGTCTTGAATATAAAAAAAAAAAATCGGATGGGGAGCATTTTCCCCTTTGATATATATTCAGCGGTGCAAATTTTAATTAGAACATCAATACTAGTAGGAGACAGTGAAAAACCAAAAAGAAAACTCCAAAACACAAATTTTATTTCCGAAAAAGCTAAACAAGATAAAAACAAGAAATACAAGCGCAGGTAGGGAGCGCTAGAGTTTCTCAATACTGACCATTAATTTGAGGTTTTAATTTCCTTTTGCACAAGTACATGCTAGCAGGGAAAAAAAGAAGAAGAAGAATTAATCATAAAGCACATGGGAACTTTTAACAAATTTAGGGGCAAAAAGAAAATTTAAAGCGTTTAGGAGTTTAGTTTCTATAGATTGTCCGTAAAAGAAATTTTACATTATTATGAGTTAAAAAATAAGACTATAATAATAATAATAATAATAATAATAATAATAATAATAATAATAATAATAATAATTGTTCATTAATGGTAAAATTAGTTCACTTAAAAAATGAGGTAAGTCATATATTGCATAATAAATAGTAATGCATTGTTTTACTGTTAGGGGTCGTTTGGTAGGGTGTATAAGAATAATGCTGAATATGGTGTATTAGTAATGCTGGTATTAGTTATGCTTGCATTAGTTATGCTGACATTAGCTATGCTGACATATTTCTTATCCATTGTTTGGTTTGATGTATTAAAATATTGCGTAATTTCTAAAAGAATTATTTGTTTATAAAAATACCCTCATAACTAGTTCATCACTTTATTTTTTAAAATGAAACATATGTTGAGTAATGTTTTTATATGAACAAGGTTTTAAAAGAATTATTTGATTTGTCTACCTATATTGTAGTATATAACTAAATATTTATTTATAAAAAAAATAATATGTTAAGTATTTATTTATTTACTAGGGATATAGTTTTATTTTCCACTTTCTTGAATTATTTTTACCTTGCATTAACATAATAGTATATTTTAATCAAGCAAATTTGAAGGAAAAATTTGTCTTTAACTAAGCTAATTGTCACGGGCTCGTTTTCTTATGCTTGCCAGCGACACCGAATTGCCCGCGTGACGCCTGCAGTTCCCCTCGCTGCAAGCCAGCCTTTATCCTTTCCCAGGTTTTCAAGCACGATCATGTGTCCGTGGTGAAGCGTGCCTAGAAGGCATGCTCCAACTTGTGCCGCCCGTAAGATACCTAGGCTCCCGGCCTCACAATGTCGTGGTGCTTCTCGTCTTAGGATCATAATCCATGCGCGCCCTGGGGGTTGGCTAAGGACATGTCTTGTCCTTCGCTAAAAACTGAGCATCGCTCTCGCGTGCACAACCCAATCCTTAAGCTTGACACTCGCTTCGTGCATCCGCACCCGACTTGCGTCTTGCCCGAGTAAGGCAACCTTTAGTCCTTGGCCATTGTCATGTACATCTTTCGTGCCATGCCTGTACATAGCTCCCGCGACACACTTCAATCTTGTCTAGTGCAGTGTCACCCCACAATTGCACGTTTAGGCCAACGGATCCTTTCTCGCATGGCTGAACCCAACCATGCTTACAAGTCGACACATAATTCCCCTAAGATAGGTGCATCAAGTATCCAATCGGCACAGAGGTCTTTGTCCAACATTTCGGCAGCCCGCGGGCATAACCGTCACACATATCAACCTCCAGCGCCCGTTTGGTGCCCAACACTAGTCAGAAGGCATCGCGTCATCCATAGAGTTCCCTAACTCGTATGGATACCTAGGACACTCCTTTGAGTCATCCAGGCAGGCCCTTGAGGTTGTCCTCAAGGTCTCTCATTAGATACGGCTTGGTGGTAGCACGTATGGGGGAGGCAGGTTGAGCTTTCAATACCTATACCCCCTTATATATGCTTAAAATTAAAAAGCCTAAGTTTTCTGAGTAGACAAATCTACGTCACAGAATCAGAAGAGCCTTTTCTCATCGGTTTCAACTTAAGTCACAACCCCAAAGTGCGGGTTGTGACATCCTCCCACACTCATTCTAGCATCGTCCCCGATGACACATCATGGCCTACGACATCCCGGAGTCTTCCCCCTCAGGTATGTACTTAGCGGCTCCCTTTGTCCTGTGGGTTGGACTTCCTCTAAGTCCTTCTCAAAAAGGAGTCATGCCCCATGCACTTCTCCCCCAAGTATCTTCCAAGCATGCTTCTGCACTTCACGTCCTTTCGGTGTTCACTTGGAAAGTGCCTCCGCACTTTCACCCTCTCGTGTCTAACTTTGTAGTTGACCCACACTAATCAACTACACCATGACCCTCACGGCCTGCATGTCCGTCTGAAGCTTTTCCTTCAATGGAAAGCACATCAACGTGCTATTTGGCGTGGCTCTCGTAGCTCAATCGCTCACATAGCCTTATAACGCCCTCCGACATAGCTCCCGTAACCTTTCACTCCAGTATCTTTTCCTTGCCCTCAGTACCTTTGAAGATGTGTTTGCTTCCGGACTCAAAACTTGGCCCTAATGCCTCTTGCATAGGCGGGATCCTCCCACACTCAATGTGGAGGATACTTCTTAGCGCACACGTCCAACTCGGCATTCGGCCAGCTCTTGGGACGTCTCTTGGTGAGTACTACATTCTCAAAGTCAAAGCATCGCCGCATTCCCGAACAAAGCTCTTTGTTTTCCAACTATCACTTCCTCAGGAAGTACCCAATGTTCCCGGTAGTAGGTTAATACTTTCCCTATAGACAGGTACTCTCTTGGTCCTTCTAGCACGGCTTCCCAGTCCGGTTGTGCCTCGCACTTGGACTCTCAACGGTCCCCAATCATTTGGCGTACCTCTTTCCAAAATGATAACATCTTCCAACTTGGAAATTCGCCTAATTCAAAAGCTTCGCTATTCCCTCGAATTTGTCTCCTCACCTTCGCAATGCCCTCAGGCAGTCCAAAAGTCTATCCCGTAGGAAAGACACTCAACTGATGCGTCACACGCATGTTTGGCAAGATCTCTGCTATGATCATGCCCAACGTTTATAGTCCATGGATCCCACTCTTTACAATATGGTTACTCGACCTAGCAAACATGACTTTCTCTTGACCATCCGACTCATAGGCATATTACCTCATTCAGTAGCACCCTAGACTTTCATCGACCAGAAGTATCAGGTTCTGGATCTCTGGTGGCATATGAACATCAATCTCTGCTTTGACATGATCTCCGCACTGACATTCAAAATGCATTCGCCATCTCCACCCTTACCTTGACATTGTTCCAGGCATAGTATGGCCTTAATTAGATCTGATACCACATGTCATGGGTTCATTTTCTTACACTCGCCAGCAGCACTAAATTGCCCGTGCGGTGCCTGCAGTTTCCCTCGTTATAGGCCAGCCTTTATCCTTTCCTAGATTTTCAAGCACGATCATATGCCTGTCGTGAAGCCTACCTAGAAGGCATGCTCCAACTTCTGCTGCCCGTAAGATGTTTAGGCTCTCAGCCTCGACATGTAGTGGTGTTTCTCGTCTTAGGATCATAATCCATGTGCGCCCTGGGGGTTGGCTAAGGACATGTCTTGTCCTTCACCTAAGACTGAGCATCGCTCTTGCGTGCACAACCCAATCCTCAAGCTTAACACTCCCTTCGTGTATCTGCACCCGACTTGCGCCTTGCCCGAGTAAGGCAACCTTTAGTCCTTGGCCATTTTCATGTACGTCTTTCATGCCATGCCGGTACATAGCCCCCGCGACACACTTCAATCTTGTCTAGTGCAGTGTTGCTCCACAACTGCACGTTTAGGCCAACGGACCCTTGCTCGCGTGGCTGAACACAACCATGATTACAAGTCGACACATTATGCCCCTAAGATAGGTACATCAAGTATCCAATTGGTACGGAGATCTTTGTCCATCATTTTGGCAGCCCGCGGGGCATAGCCATCCCACATATCAACCTCCAGCACCCGTTTGGTGCCCAACTCTATCCCGAAGGCGTCACATCGTCCATAGAGTTTCCTAACTCGTATGGATACCTAGGACACTCCTTTGAGTCATCCAGGCATGCCCTTGAGGCTTCCCTCAAGGTCGCTCATTAGATACGGCTTGGTGGCAACACGTATGGGGGAGGCAGGTTGAGCTTTCAACACCTATACCCCCTTTATATATACTTAAAATTGAAAAGCCCAAGTTTCCTGAGTAGATAGATCTATGTCAGAGAATCTGAAGAGCCTTTTCTCATCGGTTCCGACTTAAGTCACAACCCCAAAGTGCAGGTTGTGACATCCTCCAACATTCATTATGGCATCATCCCCGATGACACATCATGGCCTACGACATCCCGGAGTCTGCCCCCTCGGGCATGTACTTCGCGGCTCCCTTTGTCCTGTGGGTTGGACTTCCTCGAAGTCCTTCTCAAAAAGGAGTCGTGCCCCATGCACATCTCCCCCAAGTATCTTCCAAGCATGCTTATGCACTTCACGTCCTTTCGGTGTTCACTTGGAAAGTGCCTCCGCACTTGCACCCTCTGGTTTCTAACTTTGTAGTTGACCCACACTAGACAACTACACCATGACCCTCACGGCCTGCATGTCCGTCTGAAGCTTTTCCTTCAATGGAAAGCACATCAACGTGATATTTGGCGCGGCTCTTGTAGCTCAATCGCTCACATTGCCTTATAACGCCCTCCGGCATAGCTCCCGTAGCCTTTCACTCCCGTAGCTTTTCCTTGCCCTCAGTATCTTTGAAGATGTGTTTGCTTCCGGACTCACAACTTTGCCCTAATGCCTCTTGCATAGGCGGGATCCTCCCACACTCAATATGGAGGATACTTCTTAGCTCACACGTCCCATTTGGTATTCGGCCAGCTCTTGGGATGTCTCTTGGTGAGTACTACATTCTCAAAGTCATGGCATCGCCACATTCCCGAACAAAGCTCTTTATTTTCCAATTGTCACTTCCTCATCAAGTACCCAATGTTCCCGGTAGTAGGTCAATACTCGCCCTATAGACAGGTACTCTCTTGGTCCTGCTAGTACGTCTTCCTGGCCTGGTGGTGCCTCGCATTTGGACTCTCAACTGTCCCCGATAATTTGGCGTACCTCTTTCCAGAATGATGACATCTTCCAACTTGGAAATCCACCCAATTCTGAAGCTTCGCTATTACCTCGAATTCGTCTCCTCACCTTGGCAATGCCCTCAGGCAGTCCAAAAGTCTATCCCGTAGGAAAGACACTCAATTGATGCGTCACACGCATCTTTGGCAAGATCTCTGCTATGATCATGCCCAACGTTTATAGTCCATGGCTCCCACTCTTTACAATATGGTTACTCGACCTGGCAAACATGACCTTCTCTTGACTATCCGACTTATAGACATATTACCTCATTCAGTAGCACCCTAGACTTTCATCGACCAGAAGTATCAGGTTCTCGATCTCTGGTGGAATATGAACATCAATCTCTACTTTGACATGATCTCCGTACTGACATCCAAAATGCACTTGCCATCTCTACCCTTGCCTTGACATTGTGCCATGTCCTAGTATGGCCTTAATCAGCTCTGATGCCATGTGTCACGGGATTGTTTTCATACGCTCGCCAGCAGCACCAAATTGCCCACATGGCGCCTGCAGTTCCCCTCGTTGTAGGACAACCTTTATCCTTTCCCAGGTTTTCAAGCACGATCTTGTTCCTATGGTGAAGCCTGCCTGGAAGGCATGCTCCAACTTGTGTCGCCCGTAAGATGTTTAGGCTCCCGGCCTCGACATGTCGTGGCGCTTCTCGTTTTAGGATCACAATCCATGCGCGCCCTGGGGGTTGGCTCAGGACATGTCTTGTCCTTCGCCTAAGACTGAGCATCGCTCTCGCGTGCACAACCCAATCCTCAAGTTTGACACTCGCTTCGTGCATCCGCACCCGGCTTGTGCCTCGCCCGAGTAAGGCAACCTTTCCTTGGCCATTGATATGTATGTCTTTCATTCCATGCCTATACATAGCCCTCGCGACACACTTCCATCCCGTCTAGTGCAGTGTCACCCCACAACTGCACGTTTAGGCCAGCGGACCCTTGCTCGCATGGCTGAACCCAAGCCATGCTTACAAGTCGATACATGCTGCCCCTAAGATAGGTGCATCAAGTATCCAATCGGCACAAAGGTCTTTGTCCAACATTTTGGCAGCCTGCGGGGCATAACCGTCCCACATATCAACCTCCAGCGCCTGTTTGGTGTCGAACGCAAGCCCGAAGGCATCGCGCCGTCCATAGAGTTCCCTAACTCGTATGGATACCTAGGACACTCTTTTGAGTCATCCAGGTAGGCCCTTGCGGTTTCCTTCAAGGTCGCTCGTTAGATACGGCTTGGTGGCAACACGTTTGGGGGAGGCAGGTTTAGCTTTCAACACCTATACCTCCCTTATATATGCTTAAAATTAAAAAGCCCAAGTTTCCTAAGTAGACAGATCTACGTCAGAGAATCAAAATAGCCTTTTCTCACTGGATCCGACTTAAGTCACAACCCAAAGTGCGGGTTGTGACATAATGCATGCATTAAAACCTATTGCATTGTGAATGCCATAGTTTCTTATGCATTAGTTATGCATATGATAATACCAAATATGGTGTATAACTAATGCTTGCATAACTAATACATAAGTTTAAAAATTGTACAAAATAAGGTATTATGAATACACAAAGCCATTGCATGCATTATTTTATTTAATGCATCCTACCAAACTGTCACAACTCAAACCGATGGGCCGCGACGGGCACATGGTTCCTTACCTAACCGGGCACCAACGTAACGTATCTTTGTTATCGTATCATCATGGGTAAATGGTCCAAAGTGACGTCATGAGATAACCAGAATAAAACATAAGAGAATACTAGACATAAGACGACCCAACATGATATAGAAACTTATACATGTGACATACGGGCCTATAAGGTCGACATGATCATTTGTACACTCAAAACATAGGCCGACAAGGCCATACAATCATGTATATATATGAAATATGTTGACAAACCTCTAAGAGTACATAAACATCATAAAGGTTGGGACATGACCCCCACCATACCAATCAATACATGTCCAAATCATACTGACCAAATAGGCAACTCCGGAGTAAGTGAAGTGCACCAACATCTTTCGCTGAACTGATAGCCTACTAGGAGGACTCTCAACCTGTCTATTGGGACCTGCGGGCATGAAACGCAGTGTCCTCAGGCAAAAGGGACATCAATATAAATAAAGTACCGAGTATGTAAGGCATGAAGGCAGTATATAAAAGACATGAAAGAAACATGGAGTAAGAACTCAACCTGTAAGTCTGAATAGCTCCGTGAATCATGAAACATTAATGATGTCATGCATATGCATATAAATGTCACATCATGCATAGATATGTGCGTACATAACATCATTAAGCCTCTGAGTGCATCTAATCATATCATCTCGGCCTCTGTGGGCATAATCATCAACGTAGACAAGCTGATCAGTTAGTGGTGCATATATAATGCCATAATATTTACCATGCCCTATATACATATACTATATGCGTATATAATGCCATCTAGTCATGGGTCAATATACATGTATACATTAATGCAATGCATAATGAAGTAAGTCAATAAGATCTCTCGGAATGTCATGAGATTAATATGCCTTCGGTTAATATCATGTAATAAACTTTATCAACTTACGTATTTTCTGAGACCCATGAACAGACGATAGAATAATAGGACACATGGGGAATCAAGAACATAGGCACCCCTAGTACTTCTAATAATAGAATTATTTATGAAAGTTGTGTGCTTGCTCGTTTCGTTGCATCATATGGATCATGCCAAAAGGGAAGAAGGGATAGCCTTAACATAGCTTAACTCCATTAAGTACTTAATACCTTCCAAGCAATTCTTCAAACAACGCAACCCAATCTACCATAGCATAAAGAGATTCAAAATCAGTGTTGAGTAAAGGATAAGTCCACAACTTAAAACTAGTAGCTCGTTTATGTAAATTTGGGCAGCATCTCCCCTGTAACAAGCGCCTCCTCCAATACGATATATCAGCAACAATGACCAGAGAAATCCAGCAATACATAATTATCAATAACAAGACACCATGTAATAACAATAAGTCACAACTACACAACGAGCGGCAAGCTCCGATTGAAACTTGTATACCCCATATCACCCCTTATAGACTTTTTAATTTACTTTAACGGTATCATTAACATGCTAATGAAGTCATTCATCAATGATTCCAGCCTTATACCATATATTTATAACTAAGAAAATAATCCACAACTCCAACTAACCTCAATTAGCAACTTTATTCACTAGTTCATGTCTAGCCCATCCATTTAACTTAATCAACATCAAGATAACCTTAAGCACATACAATAACACAATATAATTACCTCCTACAGTAGATTGAAGTCGAAATCCATGTTATATTTAGCTTACAACAGCCCAACAGACCCCAATCACTTCATACCCAAAACGACAACTATAGTAGTGTCAAACACCCCGAAAATGTTACAAAGAACGACTAATCCACCATTTCGCCATTATGTTGTTTTTATCCACACTGTTTCTCCTCCAAAATTCATTAAACATTAGCAAAATATACAGCCCAAAAACAACATGAAACAACCCACAAAACAGTCCACTACAAGTCGAATAACTCCAATTCACGACTTCCGATCACCGTCCCATGAATTCTAACTATTAGGAAACGAATTTATCAACCTTCCATGATATTTAAAATCTTAAATACATAAATTAGGAATTTTATTAACTCTTAAATACCTTCCAAAACTCAAACTACAAAGAAAAAGAGAGGCGATATAGCGATACTTACGTCGTAGGGATCGTTCTAATGTTATCACTTCTTGATTTCGCTCCCGACATGTTAATCCTCTTTGAAACCCTTCTATAGATATTAAGGGTTAGTTTATGAAGAAAGAGACGACATAAGGGATATAAATATCCAATTTTTTGAAAAGTCAAAAAGGTGCTACTTGACACCCTAGCATTGGCCCTTCTTCCAACGCTTATATCCTTTTATCCGTATGTCGTATGAATGAACGGTTAAAAGCGTTGGAAACTAAATTCCAAGACCTTCAATTTGGTATACAATAGTACCAACAATACCTCATATAACACACTCTCAAAAAGCTTTAGTGACCCACCTACTTGTCATCTATGCAGTCTGCGTAGTCTCGCAAAATTACAAATATCTCTCTACTCCGATGTCGTATCGATAAACGGTTTAATGCGTTAGAAACTAGAATCGTAGATGTTCAATTTTATTTGTGGATAATCCTGTAATTCCAAGTATATTAGGATAAAAACTCTGCTACATTCGACCTAATATTGAGCACATTATGAATGTAACTTGTAATGAGCTTTGCCAACTTTTGTTCCAAAACTCGCTTGACTTCAAAATGTAATACGCAACTATCATACGACTAAAATAACTCATAAAATAATCTTCTTGTCATGTTAAGAACCCTAGTATCACCCCAAAAGTATATGTTATAACATTCCCAACTTGTCGGCATTCGACGAAACTTAGTTTCTTCAACTTGCTTAGCTCCTAAGACTTTCAACCCTCTTGGTAGTTGTTATCCATGATCTTAAAGATTTGTAACCTCCAAGGTAACATGATTAAATTACTTTATGTACTTTCAAAGACGATCTCATTTCTGAGCTTACATCAATTGACTTATAATGTACTCTCACGTAATAAAATATGGGGTGTAACATCATTCCCCCCTTTGGAACATTCGTTCTCGAATGTTGACTGATGCACCTATCAGTCTCATAACCTATAACTTTTACTAATACTTTAATACTGTCCTTGCCATCTAGGCAACTGTTCTCTGAATAAATTCAAAGGCCAGGATATTCCCCCCTTTAGGCCTCTTCCTCACACCATGACTTGTGGTCGGAATCTTTTCAATCTCATAACTGTTGCTACCTTTTATCATGTAGCATGTACGACACTGAACTTGTAAGTGCCTATGCGACTCTTCTCTCTGTTTTCCTCCATACTATACCATAACTCTTACTTCGGTTTATTGTTACCGAGGTCTGCTACCCAACTCAAGGTTACTCTCTCGCTGCTTATCGTATATGTATAAATCTAAGTCCTTTAATGCTTTATAATTACCGTTCAACTTAATAATGACGTCCTAATCTCATCTCATACTTTGGAAGCTCTACCCCTCTATTGTCGATTCACCTTAATATTGATTTATAATCTACCACTGATAACTTGAAACCTCTTACGTAATACCTTGTCACTAGGGCTCACGTCTCATCGGGAAATATTAGAAGTGATTTTTCTGATTCACCTAGGGACAATACTATACCTCAATAACCGTATTTCATAGCATCCCAACATAATTCATCATATGGGTTCTAATCCAGTGCAATTCATGAAATCCTTTTTTCTCAAAATCATTACTCAATTGAAGGCCTAAACGTCATCATCTTATCTATTACAATTACACCTTTATTCTACTACCAAGGCAGCATTTCATCTCTTCTAATTGTTCCTAGTCTTAGACTCCTCCGAGTCAATCCAAGCTATACTGAGCTTTCTATAACTTATGAAAACCATCAGCTCTCTTGTTTTGATGGGCTTAATCCCGAGGCCTTACCTATTCTTGTCACTTTCTCACTCACATTTTCTTATCCTTACTCCCATCTACCTAAAACCTTGTCACTCTACCATACTTTAGCTTGCTACCTACACATATCTATTCATACTACTCGCAACATTCCTTTAACTTGCTAGCACCATAGATTTCCTTTCGTACCTTCTCAGTTGCCTTTAAACGTAAGCAATTACTTTTCCTGGTCATTCTGTCATTTGCTGCATGAATACATGGCTTATCGCATTGCCCACGAATACTAAAATTTGATGTAACTCATATGATCTCAAATATCACCTTTTGATGTTTTTCTTCTTCCTGTTCATTAGCCACGATAGGTGCCACTTTCTTATGGAATATATACAATGTTGTAGTGAGACTGTTGTTACAAAACCATTTCTTCTTTATGTCACTATGCTTAAGTTGAATCCTTTTTTCTTATTTTCTCTGCTAGTCTTTCTTTGTAGTACCTAAGGGAGACCCTTTGACTCCTATAAAGCTGCGAGCTTATTACTGGCGTGCGCAAAACACAAACTTAAATTGTTCTCACTAGTCAAAGATAGTATAGTATGATATCATATCCACAAAGATTGGATTTAAACAGTGTTATCATAGTTTGTAGCTAGATTGCTATCCAGGAGGATCAACAATTGAGATTTATATAATTAATAATCTAAAATCTACAGCAATGGACTAATGACAATCGCAACAAAGGAATATAAGGAAGTTTATCAGTCGGAGAGGATAGGGTTTTGAAGGAATAAATGCGAGATAATTGTTCGGGATCTAACTTTAGATAATTCACTTCCAATGTTCAAGTGAGTCTCTCGGATTCACTTAATTATCAGTACAAATATTTAATAGAAATTCCTCTCTCGATTAAGTCTCAACCTCACAATATGAACCAATTTAAGCTCTGTGAATATATGCAAGAATGTGTAGTGGATCAGTCATTAGGAAAATCTCTTTTGATTATTCTTCTAACTAGATTTAATCAATGATTCAACTAGCCTCTTTCGATTACTTCGAAGAATTTATGAACTCAACCAACAATATAATACAAAGATATCACAAGTTATGCCTCTTTCGATTACACGAACAAGTGAATATAGATGCAACAATGAAATCTTTCAAAAACGATTCAAATACATAAAAATACAGTTATAACCCATAAACAATCATCAATACACCAAATTCATCAAAACCCAAAAGGATCTATTCCATAGACACGGAGAAGTTCTTCACAAATGTAACAAAAGTATAGGAAAACATAAATACAATCCAAATCTGGATCTTGAGTGAGGAATGAATGATGAAATCCTTGTGTTTGTGTTCTACAAACTCCTCCTTGGCCTCTTTAGGTCGAAATCTGTCCAAAAGTCCCTTTAAAATGGTGTTTTTGTGTATTTAAGCCGCCCCCAAAAAAAACCCAAATGAAACTACCCTTTTCTTAGCAAAATAGGACTCTTCCCGGACACGACATGCACGGCCGCGCACCTGGAGACCTGCTCGTGCACTTGATCGCGCATTTTGCACACCGCACTGCCTCTCATGCGCGCCCAATGTGCGCTCGCGAACCTGGGTGGTATCAGTTGAGAATTTGGAAAAATATAAAACATGAAAGTTGTAGCACTTTTAAAAAGCTTTCCAACGATATAACCCCACCCCCTCTCTCCAAAAAGGCTTTTTGTTTTTCAAATTTTAGTTTTTTTTCCGTCACCACCCACCCTACACGCCCCTGCAAAAATATTTTTTTTTTACTTTTTTTTGTAATTTTAATTTTCTGTTTTTTCATTTTTCTGCACCACCCACCCCACTGCCCCCCACCCCGCACAAAAAAAGCTTT
>AWOL01S0051731.1:0-15218 GCA_000715115.1 Nicotiana otophora | reverse complement strand
CCCCCCCGAAAAAAAAAAACCCAGTATAAAGCTCCCCATTTAATCATCCCAATTCACGTAAGAATTACAATAGTCAATACTCAGAAACATATTGCACGAACTCTGTGTCCAACTGAAGGCCGTCCATTGTTTCCGGTGACAAAACCACCTCCAAATCAACGGTTCCTCCTCCTTCTCTCCCCAGAAACGCTGATATCTTCCCGTCAAACTTGTTCGCCCGCCCGCTCCGAACAGCAACGAGTCTGCCCCACCCGAAATCATTGTCGTACATTGGGAATCTCGGCGAACTCCCCATTGTTAGCATAGCTCCGTCGAAATTCCCTAACGGAAAACACCGTGGATCCTACTCCCAATCCTCTACAAACTTCCTCACCATAACATTATCGTGTGCCTTCACGTTTTTGTTCAATTGCTCCGCACACCAACGCAGATCGCGTGATAAAACGTCTCCAGCTGATGCATATGTTGGAATGCTCTGAATTGCGTTGCCGAAATATAACAGATCGAGTTTCGGCTGTAGACGGTGACGGCAGTTTACAGCCATTCGGAATGTCGTCATTTTGGAAGCTGGGAATTTTCTCGTACGTGTCACTGCCTGCCATAGCAATGCGCAAAGCGATTGAAATGATGAAATTTCAGCCGTTGAATTTACAGCTACCTTTTCAGTTCTCATTATCAAGGGATCGTTGCTCTGTTTCGCCATTAATTCAATAATGTTAATTTCTTCGTCGAAATTCCATTTTTGATTGTTCGTTTTTGCCTTGAGTCTTTGAATTGATTCCCTACTGAAGCTGAATATCCTCTCTCTCAATGGTGCGTCCGCGTCAAAGGTGACTTTGGGTCCATTAGCTGGGAGTTTTAGTACTGCTTTTGAGATCAAAATTGAATTACGGGTGAAATTCGGCTGCTTCGTAATCCTTTTCACCCCTCTACTCACCTCAGCAAAGGTATTAAAAAAGTTCCAAAATGACGTGCTGAGTGGTTGACGGCGCAGCAAATAAAGACGCCGTCAGCTAATTCCGTCACTAGGACGGCAAGAAGAGGCTTAAAATGCCCTTGATAACTCACTGTGGGATCAAAAGGGAAGAACTCTTTAACATGATCATGAACATCAATGAAGCCAATGACGTCGCGAATGAAAATGTCAGTAGCAGTGGCGTATACAAAATCAACACCAGCATCGTCGCAAGAAATGTAAACGTAACCATCTTGGTCAGTCAATAGACGACCAGTCAAAGGAGGGAAGTGAGTGAGTGTTTGAGAAAGACTGAGCTTGAGAAGGGAAATGAGGTGAGTGATGGAAAAAGAAGGACGAGTGAAGAGACAACCTTTTTGAATATAGTGAACTGAGAGCATAGGAAGGTCAGAAACAGAGAGTTTGAGGTCATGAATAGATGATTTTTGAGAGGGAAAAATGGTGCATTTGGAGACCAAAGTAACAGCTCCAGAAGCTTTTGACATGGCGGAGCAAGGCATTGTTACTTTTGCAGTAGCTTTGCACTAAGCTGCAGTCTCACTTGGAAATAGGAATAATGTGAGAGCTGAGGATGAAATGAGAGTAGTAGTAAGAGAGGTTTTATATAGATTTGGGACTGAAATATTAAGAGATTGGGTTCATGAATTTGATGAGATGGAGATTCTTGATATGATTTTTGTTGGCTGTCTTCTTTAATTTCCATGAGATTTTCTGTGTCTATGCAAATTTGATATTTTGGGGAGTTGACCCAGAAATTCATTTTGATTATTTGATTGGGGTTGGGGACTGCTGGTTCAATCATAAGCTGGCTGGCACGTGACCAACTATAAATAAGAAGACGTTAATAATTTAATATTGATAATTGAATTGTCGCACAATCATATATTGCTGCTTCATTTCGTCCAATTCAATCGATTTTTTATTTTTTTTTGTATGATTTATAATATTTAATTTTTTCAATTATTAAAAAATTAACTTCTTTTCTATAAAGATTGTCCTTGGAGTAAAGAATCTAAGAGTGTTTGTTATATTTCTAATAAATAAATTAATATTAATATAATAAATTTTATTGTTAATTAATACTAAAAGGTAGATTAATTAATATATGTAAAAATAGGCAAAAAAAAATATTAATTAAAGTGAATCGAAGAAAATAATTAATTAATTCCACTAATAATTAAAGTACATTTGAGCTTCGCTTGTGTTTTAGATTATTCACTGAAAAAGGGCGGTTTATTAATGCGCAGAATGATCCTCAAAGCCGTCATTTTGGATTCGTCGGCGTATGCTATTATTTTAATCCAAGTAACATTTGGATGTCAACCAAATACTATATGGCAGCACATTTTCATTAAAGTACTAAACTACTACTATTACTACTATAACTTGATTAGAGGTTGACTTTGTAGGCTCACTTGATGATTAGTATTTTCATTATTTAACAACAAATTTCTATTATGTAGAAAAGTCAAAGTGGTCGATCAAGGGTATTTTTGACATTTCATACCTAAGGCAGAATTGAATAGCCACCTCATTCGTTTTCTATTTTGCATTTTCGCCTCTATCAAAGTCGCTTATATTCTTCATCTGGAATATTCTAAGCTCAGAGTTCCCCATGGTCCCATCCAGAGGCGGAAGCCAAAGCAGGTAAGGCAAAGGCTTTAGGCCCCATAAATTTGAAGGCCTCGCTTTTTAGTAGTTTTAGGTTTATGTATTTATTTTCCTTTTAGAAAATTTAAGTATTTAATGTGAAAAGCTATAATTTTGCTGTGGAAAAGGAAAATGAACGTTTACTTTTACCATTATTGCATATTGGGGATATGAATCGTTACTTTTACTCTTTTTGCCTTTTTGTGATTGACTTCTTTTTTTTTAATATTTATTCACAACTACAAAGTTGAATCCTTACTTGCCTTCTTCTTTTCCACGTTAACTTCTAAAAAGCTTTATGATAATTATTACTCCTTCCTATCAAAAGAACTACAAGACTCTTGTGATCATTCTTTGTGGAATAAAATACAAAGTTGGTAAGTATGATTTTTTTTTCAATGATAACTTTTTTTCTTTCTTTTCAAGCATTTTATTTCTACATATTGTATTTGGGACTGATTTTGGTAGTCAATTAAGAGAGGATTGAAAAAAATGAAATTTTATAATATGTATTGATTTTTTATTACTTAAAATTTTATAATATGATTATATGACTGCAATCTCATAAGACTCATATTCACAATGAAATTTTTCTGCTGCTTATTATAATTTAGAGTCGAAATTTTAATTCCGTTTAGAAATCTACTTTGATGGCAAGAGCCGGTCGAAGAGTATTGTATATATAAAATTGTATATTTTTTCGATTGAAGAGGACCGAATATACAAAATTGTGTATTTGTTTTCAGGTTTTCAAGCACAAAAGCATTAAAAAGTTATGTCACGATCCAAAATTTCTACCTTCGGGATCGTAATGGGCCTAACATTTCACTTGCTAGGCAAGCCAACTTTATAATATAATTAGTCATTTTAATATAATTTTAAATTAATTAATAACAAAGAAAACAAATGCGAAAATAAAGTCTGGAATAAATTGAATAATCCATAATAGATGTGATATCTAAATACCATCCCAGAATTTGGAGTCATAAGTACACGAACTTCAAGAATAATACAAATAAAGGTCCAAATAAAATTCAAGTTGTTTGAAATATAATACACAGCTGAGATAAGATAGAAGGGGACTTCAGAACTGCGAACGTTATGCAGTTATACCTCAAGTCTCCACTGGTAGCTGTATTCAGGCAAATCTACAGTACGTCGCTGGGACCAACTCCGAAATTTGCACAAGAAGTGCAGAGTGTAGTATCAGTATAACCGACCCCATGTACTGGTAAATGCAGAGCCTAACCTTGACGAAGTAGTGACGAGGCTAAAGCAGGTCACTTACATTAACTTGTACGCAATAATAATAATAACAACAATAATAGAAATAAACCAGATTACTCATTTTAACAGTTGAAGTCAACTCGACAGTCATAACTAATTATTATTTCAATCAACTTCCGTTGCGGCGTGCAACCCGCCCAAAAAATATAATTCTTTAAATAAATCTGTTGCGGCGTGCAACCCGATCCCCCAATATATTTATTTTTATTTTCGTTGCGGCGTGCAACCCGATCCCCCCATATATTTTAACAACTCTTAAATGTAATAAAAATACTCCAATAAATACCACGTTCAATGAGAAACTATTAAGCATCAAGGCATACAATAATTATAATTCATTTATGAAACAAACAATGACAAGTAGCAATTAATTATGAAAATCATGGAGAAAATAGGCAGTATAATATTTAATATGCAAAATATCAAGTAGCAATTAAGACACATAAATCAAATAAGCATGTGACAATTATTACAAAAATTCAAAAATTACTATTTGACAAGGAATAGGAGAGAAATAATTATTATAACAATTAATTCATGTCTTAAAATAATTTAATATGTTTAAATAATTAAGCACACAATTAAATTGACAAAGTATAGGCGCTCGTCACCTTGCTTATACATCGTTGCACATGAAATTCACATAACAAATAATTCAAGGGTTCTATTCCCTCAAGTCAAGGTTAACCACGACACTTACCTCACTTCGCAACCAAATTCAAGTTTTCAATACACCGTTGCCTCGCGAATTAGTGTCTGAAATCCTCAAATCTAGTCATAAACAATTCAATATATTCAATACAAATCGTATGAATTAATTCCATATGAATTTACTAATTTTTCCGGATTAAAATCCGAAAATTATTTCAAAAATCAACAGTGGGACCCACATCTCGAATCCCGGAAAAATTTACGAAATCCGAACACCCGTTCCGATACGAGTTCAGCCATACAAAAATTATCGAATTCTGACATCGGATTGGCTTTGAAATCTTCATTTTATATTTTTGGAAAATTTTATAAAAATCTATTTTTTCTTCAATAAATTCACAGATTCATGATGTAAATGAGTATGGAATCACGGAAGATAATCAATATAGGATAAGGAACACTTACCCCAATATTTTTCCATAACAATCATCCAAAAATCGTCTTACCCGAGCTCAAAATCGAAAATGGTAGAAAATGGGACGAAAACCTATTTCCAGAACTTAAGTTTTGTTGTCCAGATTTTTACTCATCGTGATCGCGAGAATTCGTTCGCGATCGCGTAGAACTATTTCTGCCCAGGTCCATTTTACTCTCAGCGATAGCAAATAATTCTTTGCGATCGCGAAGCATATTTTGGCTGCCCAGATTTTTAACTCTACGCGATCGCGTAAATGATCATGCGATCACGGAGAATATTTTCTCAGCCTTACGCGATTGCGTACTGCCTTGTGCGATCGCGTAGCACAAATGGCGTGCGCAACTTCTGCCGTTATTCCTTCTACGCGAACGCGGCTTGGCCCTCGCGTTCGCAGTGCTTTGACTGCGGACACTGTGCGATCACAGACATGACTATGCGATCGCATAGTTTAAATTTTCATCAGTGACATTAAGCCTTCGCGATCGCGGATGAAGCCACGCGATGGCATAGAAGGAAACCAGAACTAGGAAATACCAGATTTCCAGCCATCTATTCTTGAACAAAAATGGTCTGAAAATCGTCCGAAACTCACCTTAGCCCTCGGGGCTCTAAACCGTACATGCACATAGTACAAAAATATCATACGAACTTGCTCGCACAATCAAAATACCAAAATAATGCCTAGAAGTACGAATCAGACACCAAATCAAATGAAATTTCTAAGAAACTTTAGAATTTCTATTTTAACAACCGGACGCCTTAATCACGTCAAACCAGCTCCATTTCTTACCAAATTTGGAAGACAAGTCATAAATATAGTAATAGAGCTATACCGAGTTCCGAAACTAAAATATGGATCATGTATCAACAAAATCAAATATTAGTCAAATCTCTTAAGTCATTAAACCTTTTAAACTTAAAAATTTCGACAACATGCGATAACTCGAGCTAGGGACCTCCGAATTAAATTCTGGGCATACGCCCAAGTCTCAAATCATGATACGGACCTACCGAAACTGTCAAAATACTGATCCGAGTCCGTTTGCTCAAATTGTTGACCAAAGTCAACTTAGTTGAGTTTTATTAAGGCTCTATTTCTCATTTTAATCAATTTTTCATATAAAAACTTTCTAGTAAATTATACAGACTTTGCACGTAAGTCGAGAAATGATGAATAGTACTTTTTGAGGTCTTAGAACACAGAAATAATTATTAAATTTAAAGATGACCTTTTAGATCATCACATTCTCCACCTCTAAAATAAACGTTTGTCCTCGAATGAAATTAGAAAAAAAATACCTGAGTTGGTGAAAAGGTGTGGATATTTACTCCGCATGTCCGACTCGGACTCCCAGGTAGATGCTTCTACTGACTGACCTCTCCATTGTACTCGAACTCAAGGATAATTCTTAGATCTCAACTGTCGGACCTGCCGGGCTAGAATAGCTATCGGCTCCTCTTCATAAGTCAAATATTTGTCCAACTGGACTGAGCTGAAATCTAGTACATGGGACAGACATGATATTTTCGGAGCATAGGCACATGAAACACCGGATGAACTGGTGATAAACTAGGTGGTAATGCAAGCTTATAGGTTACTTCACTCACCCTTTCAAGTATTTCGAAGGGTTCTATATACCCAGGGCTCAACTTGCCCTTCTTTCTGAACCTCATTACACCTTTCATAGGTGAAACCCGGAGCAACATTCTTTCTCCAACCATGAATGCAATATCACGAACCTTACAGTCGGCATAATGCTTTTGTCTAGACTGAGCTGTGCGAAATCGATCCTGAATAATTTTGACATTATTCAAGGCATCCTGCACCAAATCGGTACCCAACAACCGAGCCTCTCATCGTTCAAACCAGCCAACTGGCGAACGACATCGCCTCCCATACAATACTTCATATGGAGACATCTGAATTCTCGACTGGTAGCTATTATTATAGGCAAACTCCGCAAGTGGCAAAAATTGATCCCAAGAACCTCCAAAGTCTATAACACAAGCGTGAAGCATATCTTCCAATATCTGAATATGCGTTCTGACTGTCCGTCTGTCTGTGGATGAAATGTTGTACTCAACTCAACCTGCGTGCCTAACTCACGTTGTACATCCCTCCAGAAGTGCATAATGAACTGCATACCTCGATCAGAAATGATAGACACTGGCGCACCATGAAGGCGGACAATCTCACGAATGTAAAGTTCAGCTAACCGCTCTGAAGAATAGGTAACTGCCACTGGAATGAAATGTGTTGACTTGGTCAACCTGTCCAAAATGACCCAAACTGCATCAAATTTTCTCTGAGTCTGTGGAAGCCCAATAACAAAATCCATAGTGATACGCTCCCACTTCCACTCAGTAATTTCTAACTTCTGAAGCAAACCACCAGGTCTTTGATGTTCGTACTTAACTTGCTGGCAATTCAGATACCAAGCTACATATGCAACTATATCATTCTTCATTCTCCTCCACCAATAATGTTGCCACAAATCTTGATACATTTTGGCGGTACCTAGATGAATAGAATACCTGGAACTGTGGGAATATTCCAGAATTAATTCACGAAGTCCATCCACATTAAGCACACAAATACGACCCTGCATTCGCAGAACTCCATCTTCTCCCACAACAATCTGTTTGGAATCATCGTGTCGCACCATGTCCTTAAGGACAAGTAAATGAGGATCATCATACTGTCGCTCTCTAATGCGCTCATATAGAGAAGACTGAGCGACTGTGCAAGCTAGAACCCGGCTAGGTTCTGAAACATCTAACCTCACGAACTGATTAGCTAAAGTCTGGACATCTACAGCTAACAGTCTCTCACCAACCGGAATATAAGTAAGGCTGCCCATACTCGCAGCCTTTCTACTCAAAGCATCGGCCACCACATTAGACTTTCCGAGGTGATACAAAATGGTGATATCATAGTCTTTCAACAACTCCAATCATCTTCTCTGCCTCAAATTAAGGTCTTTTTGTTTGAACAGATACTGAAGGCTATGATGATCAGTAAATACCTCACACGAGACACCGTAGAAGTAATGCCTCAAAATCTTCAGCGCATGAACAATGACTGCCAATTCTAAGTCATGAACAAGATAATTCTTCTCGTGAACTTCCAATTATCGTGACGCGTATGCAATCAACCTGCCATCTTGCATTAATACTGCATCAAGCCCAATGTGAGATGCATCACAATATACCGTATAAGATCCTGAACCTGTGGGTAATACCAATATTGGCGTCGTAGTCAGAGCAGTCTTGAGCTTCTGAAAGTTCAACTCACACTCGTCTGACCATCTGAATGAGGCACCTTTCTGGGTCAGTCTGGTCAATGGGCTTACTATAGATGAAAACCCTTCCATGAACCGACGATAATAACCTGCCAAACCCAGGAAACTCCGAATCTCTGTAACTGAAGTAGGTCTAGGCCAATTCTGAACAGCCTCAATCTTCTTAGGATCCACCTTTATGCCTTCTACCGATACAACATGCCCCAAAAAGGCAACTAAGTTTAACCAAAACTCGCATTTTGAAAATTTAGCATATAACTGATTATTCTTCAAAGTCTGAAGCACACTCCGAAGATGCTGCTCATGCTCCTCTCGACCGCTAGGGTAAATAAAGATATCATCAATGAATTTAACCACAAAACAATCCAAATAGGGCTTGAACACCCGATTCATCAAATCCATAAATGTTGTTGGGGCATTTGTCAACCCAAATGACATCTCTAGGAATTCGTAATGCCCATACCAAGTCTGAAAAGTTGTATTAGGAACATCAGATGCCCTAATCTTCAACTAATGGTAACCAGACTTCAAGTCGATCTTTGAAAACACCTTGGCACCCTGAAGATGACCGAATAAGTCATCAATTCTTGGCAATGGATACTTGTTCTTGATAGTAGCCTTGGTCAACTGCCGATAATCTATACACATTCGCATTGAACCATCTTTATTCTTTACAAACAATACTGGTACACCCCAGGGCGAGACACTAGATCTAATGAATCCCTGATCAGGCAAGTCTTGTAACTGCTCCTTCAATTCTTTCAACTCTGGTAGGGCCATACGGTATAGTGGTGGGATAGAAATGGGCTGAGTGCATGTAGCTAAATCAATACAGAAGTCAATATCACTGTCGGGTGGAATCCCAGACAAATTAGCAGGAAATACTTCTGGAAATTCACGAACAACTGGTACTGAGTCCATAGAAGGAACATCCGCACTGGGATCGCGAATATAAGCCAAATAGACTAGACACCCTTTCTCGACCATATGCCGAGCCTTCGTATAAGAAATAACTCTGCTGGTAGAAGGACCAGGAGTTCATTTCCACTCTAACCGAGGTAACCCCGGCATGGCTAGGGTCACAGTCTTGGCATGACAATCCAATATAGCATGATACGGTGACAGTCAATCCATACCCAAGATGACATCAAAATCTACCATATCAATAAGTAGAAGATTCGCACTAGTCTCAAGACTACCAATTGTAATCACACACGAACGTTAGATATGGTCTACTACAACAGAATCTCCCACCGATGTAGATACACACACAGAAGCACTCAGAGAATCACGATGCACAACCAAATACGAAGAAAAATAGGAGAACACATAGGAATAAGTAGATCCTGGATCAAATAGAACTAAAGCATCTCTATGGCAAACTGGAATAATACATGTGATCGTGACATCAAATGACTCAGCCTCAGGCCTAGCTGGAAAAGCATAAAATCGGGGCTGGGCCCCACCACTCTGAACTACGTCTCTAGGACAACCTCTAACTGGTTGGCCTCCACCTCTAACGGCCTGACCTCCACATCTAATGGCCTGACCTCCACATCTAGCTGCCTGACCCCTACCTCTAGCTGCCTGAGCAGGCGGTGAAGCAACTGATACTGGTATGATGGCACGAGAATCCTGCCGAGATCTGTTACTCAGCAACCTAGGGCAATACCTCCTGATGTGGCCAGTGTTCCCATACTCATAACACCCATCCTGATGCCGTGGCTGCTGAAGCTGAAGCTGACCCGAACAGGTCGGATAACCGCTGTAGTAACTCTGGAGTGGTGGTGCACTGATAGAAGCTAAATGTGCACTAAATGTTGGCTTCCCAGAGTAAGGCATAATAGGATCGTGACTCCCTTAAGCACCGTGAGAAGCCTGAAATGCTGAATGAAACGGCCTGGGAGGATGACCCCTACCAGAATTACCCTTGCCTCAAAACGAGGCACCACTGAAACCACCGAACTGACAAGGCCTCTTATCAGACCTCTTCCCTCTCTCATGTGCAAGAAACATCTTGATCCTCCTCGCGACATTAGCAGCTGCCTAAAAGGAAATCTCACTTCCGGTCTCCATGGCCATCTGAAACCTGATAAGGTGAGTGAGTCCCTCAATAAACCTCCCCACTCTCTCTCCCTCAATAGGTAATAGAAGGAGAGCATGACGGGCTAAATCCACAAAACGGGATTCATACTGAGTAACAGTCATTCTGCCCTGCTGTAGATGCTCAATTTGCCTGCGATAATCCTTTCTCAATATGATAGGGAGGAACTTCTCTAGAAATAGCCGTGAAAACTGCTCCCAAGTCAATGCAGGTGATCCAACTGGTATGGTTAATGTATAATCTCTCCACCACCTCTTGGCGGAACCCGTTATCTGAAATACAGCAAAATCAACGCCATTGGTTTCAACTATACTCATGTTCCGCAGCACCTCATGGCAGCGATCAAGATAATCATGTGGGTCCTTAGAAGGTGTACCACTGAAGTGAGCTGGAAAGAGCTTAGTAAACTTATCCAGTCTCAATAAGGCCTCAGAAGACCTAGCGGGCCTATCACCGGCCTGTGCCACAATAACTGGCTGAACTATCCCAACTGGCGGGGTTGCTGGAGTCTGATTCTGGGGAGCCATCTGCTCCGGAGCGGGAGTAGTAGGAGTTTGTGCTCCTCCCCCAATCTGTGAGACGGTTGGTTCCACTAGAAATGTACCATTCTGGGCCACGCCCTCCATAAGACTTACCAAACGGACTAGAGCGTCCTGAAGCACTGGAGTAGCTATCAATCCTTCCGGGACCTGAACTGGTCCAACTGGTACAGTCTGACTTGGAACCTCCTCCTGAAGATCCACCTGAGGTTGTACAACAGGTGCGGCTGCTCGAGCTCTAGACTGAGCTCTACCTCTGCCTCGGCCTCTAGCACGACCTTGGCCTCGACCTCTACCCCTGGCCATAGTTGCCACCGGGGGCTCTGGTCTCTGTCCGCCAGTAGATGTATTACGTGTTCTCGCCGTCTGCCAGAGAATAAGAATAGAATGGTTCAATTATCGATGATAGAATAAATTCACACGATAGGATAAGAAAGAAGTGATATTGTTCCTAAACTTCATAGCCTCTGAAAGATAAGTACAGATGTCTCTATACCAATCCTTCAGACTCTACTAAGTTTACTCGTGACTCGTGAGACCTATGTAACCTACTGCTCTGATATCAACTGTCATGACCCGAAATTTCCATTTTCGGGACCGAAATGGCGCCTAACATTTCACTTGCTAGGCAAGCCAACGTTAGAATATAATTAGCCATTTTAACCTATTAATAACAAAGAAAACAAATGCAGAAATAAAGTCTGAAATAAAGTGAATAATCCATAATAGACGCGATATCTAAATACCATCCCAGAATTTGGAGTCACAAGTGCACGAGCTTCTAGAATAATACAAATAAGGATCTGAATAAAATTCAAGCTGTTTGAAATATAATACACAGCTAAGATAAGATAGAAGGGGACTTCAGAACTGCGAACGATGTGCAGTTATACCTCAAGTCTCCATTGGTAGCTGTATGCGGGAAAATCTACAGTACGTCGCTGAGACCAACTCTGAAATCTGCACAAGAAGTGCAGAGTGTAGTATCAGTATAACCGACCCCATGTACTGGTAAGTACAGAGCCTAACCTCGACGAAGTAGTAATGAGGCTAAGACATGTCACTTACATTAACATGTACGCAATAATAATAATAATAATAATAACAACAATAATAAAAATAAATCAGATAACTCATTTTAACAGTTGAAGTCAACTCGGCAGTCATAACCAATTATTATTTCAATCAACTTCCGTTGCGGCGTGCAACCCGCCCCAATAATATAATTCTTTAAATAAATCTGTTGCGGCGTGCAATCCGATCCCCCAATATAAATATTAAATAACTCTGTTGCAGCGTGCAACCCGATTCCCCAATATATTTATTTTCATTTCTGTTATCGCATGCAACCCGATACCCCCATATATGTTAATAACTCTTAAATGTAATAAAAATACTCCAATAAATACCATGTTCAATGAGAAACTATTAAGCATTAAGGCATACAATAATTATAATTCATTTATGAAACAAACAATGACAAGTGGCAATTAATTGTGGAAATCAGAGAGAAAATATGCAGTATAATATTTAATATGCAAAATGTCAAGTATCAATTAAAACACATAAAGAAAATAAGCATGTGACAATTATTACAGGAATTCAAGAATTAATATTTGACAAGGAATAGGAGAGAAACAATTATTATAACAATTAATTCGTGTCTTAAAATAATTTAAGATGTTTAAATAATTAAGCAAATAATTAAATTGACAAACTATAGGCACTCGCCATCTTACCTATACATCGTTACACATGAAATTCACATAACAAATAATTCAAGGGTTCTATTCCCTCAAGTAAAGATTAACCACGACACTTACCTCACTTCGCAACCAAATTCAAGTTTTCAATACACCCCTGCCTCGCGAATTAGTGTCAGAAATCCTCAAATCTAGTCATAAATAATTTAATATATTCAATAAAACTCCTAGGAATTAATTCCATATAAATTTACTAATTTTTCCGGATTAAAATCCGAAATGTATTTCAAAAATCAACAGTGGGACCCATATCTCAAATCCCAGAAAAACTCACGAAATTCGAACACCCGTTCCGATACGAGTTCAGCCATACAAACATTATCGAATTCCGACATAGGATTGGCTTTCAAATCTTCATTTTATATTTTTGGAAGATTTTATAAAAATCTGATTTTTCTTCCATAAATTCACGAATTCATGATGTAAATGAGTATGGAATCACGGAATATAATCAATATAGGATAAGGAATACTTACCCCAATGTTTTTCCGTGAAAATCGCCCAAAATTCGTCTTACCCGAGCTCAAAATCGAAAATGGTAGAATGAGACGAAATCCCATTTCTAGAACTTAAGTTCTGTTGTCCAGATTTTTACTCATCGCGATCGCGAGAATTCGTTCGCGATCGCGTAGAACTATTTATGCCCAGGTCTATTTTACTCTCCGCGATCGCGAATAATTCATTGCGACCGCGAAGCATATTTTGGCTTCCCAGATTTTTAACTCTACGCGATAGCGTAAATGGTCATGCGATCGCGGAGAACATTTTTTCAGCCTTATGCGATCGCGTACTGCCTTGTGCGATTGCGTAGCACAAATGGCGTGCCCAACTTTTGCCTTCATTCCTTCTACACAAACGTGGTTTGGCCCTCGCGTTCGCGGTGCTTTGAATGCGGACACTCTGCGATCGCATAGTTTAAATTGTTATCAGTGATATTAAGCCTTCGCGATCGCGGATGAAGCCACGCGATCACATACAAGGAAACCAGAACTGGAAAATACTAGATTTCCAGGCATCTATTCTTGAACAAAAATGGTCCGAAAATCGTCTGAAACTCACCCGAGCCCTCGGGGCTCTAAACCGTACATGCACACAAGTCCAAAAATATCATACGAAATTGCTCGCACGATCAAAATACCAAAATAATGCCTAAAACTACGAATCAAGCACCAAATCAAATGAAATTTTTAAGAAACTTTAGAATTTCTATTTTAACAACCAGATGCCTGAATCACGTCAAACCAGCTCCGTTTCTCACCAAATTTGGTAGACAAAGTCATAAATATAGTAATAGAGCTATATCGGGTTCCGAAACTAAAATACGGATCCGGTATCAACAAAGTCAAACATTAGTCAAATCTCTTAAGTCATTAAACCTTTTAAACTTAACAATTTCGACAACATGTGATAACTCGAGCTAGGGACCTCCGAATTAAATTTCGGGCATACGCTCAAGTCCCAAATTATGATACGAACCTACCGGAACTATCAAAATACTGTTCAAGTCCGTTTGCTCAAAATATTGACTAAAGTCAACTCAGTTGAGCTTTAAGGCTCTATTTCTCATTTTTATCAATTTTTCATGTAAAAACTTTTCAGTAAATTATACGGACTGCGCACGCAAGTCAAGGAATGATGAATAGTGCTTTTCGAGGTCTTAGAACATAGAAATAATTATTAAATTTAAAGATGGACTTTTGGATCATCACAAGTTATTTGGGGATCAACTTATCAATTGAATTAGGTTCTATTGTTCTAACCTTTTGCTATTTTTTTAATATAAATTCTTTTATTTTTTATATTTTTACTTCATAGATATATTGTATTTTTTGTTATTTACTAGAGTATAAATATGTCTACTAGAAAATATGAATGCGGCTATGCAAAACTTCACAAAAAGAGAAAAATTAAAACTTTAATACAATCCCAAAAAGGAGCGCTTGATAAATTTTTATCAAGTAATAAAAATTCTAAACTAGAAAATATGGGAGAATGTTCTTTTAAATGAATTAAATACTTGCACTCCTAAAAACATATATGATCCTAGTCAATAGAATGATGTAGATACAAAGTTGAGAGATCTATTAGTAGAAAAAAGACCAATTAGAATTACAGAAATAAATTTTCCCAAGGATAAATTCCTAAGGCATTTTTCTGCTACACATTATATCCAAAAGTTGGCAAACGGGGAAAGACATGAAAGGAGATGGTTAATTTATTCTAAAGACTTGGATAAAGTATTTTATTTTTGTTGCAAGTTATTTACTACAACTTCTAGCTCTTGTAGCAGTGAACTAGCTAGTGAAGGAAGTAGAGATTGGATAAATCTTAGTACTAAACTCAAAGATCATGAAACTACGAATGAGCATATTATTAATATGAGTGGATGGATTGATTTAGAAATGAACAACAACAACAACAACAACAACAACAACAACAACAACAACAACCCAGTAAAATCCTACTAA
>AWOL01S0051724.1:0-16942 GCA_000715115.1 Nicotiana otophora | reverse complement strand
TTTAATGAATATGAAACTGTCTCAAGAGAATATAAAATGTTCTATGTTGATTTTTCACCCAAAAAATAATGGAAATTGAAGAATTTATCTCTAAATTAAATCAAGTTTTAAAGAGTTCTATTCATCTTTCTAAGCCGAATATGTTTCCACTATAAGCTTCAAATCCGAGTTCTTGCTCGTAAGCTGTGTCTTTTGAGTTAGCCAAGAAGTTCTTTTGCTGAGGTGGTGGTGTTGATTTATCACACCAATATAATCCTGATCAACTCTTTAGCTATGTTAAATTAATCTTTACTTTATAAAACTGACTTGAATAACCAGATTCATAATTGTACAGGTAAATTGCAACTTGCAACAAGAAAGTTGACTTCATGAAATAGTCTCTCAAAATGGCTCGGAAACTTCAATACAATAATATGTGCAATCTTGCAGCACCAAACAACAGTAGAGGAAAATACTGCAGAATAAAATAAGGAACNTTCATTCTTGAAGGCTCTAAGCAGAAGCTGAATTAAGGCTGTTTTTTGGCTGTGATTCTAAGGCTAAATACCAGGTTAGCTCTTTATGTTTAATGAATATGAAACTGTCTCAAGAGAATATAAAATGTTCTATGTTGATTTTTCACCCAAAAAATAATGGAAATTGAAGAATTTATCTCTAAATTAAATCAAGTTTTAAAGAGTTCTATTCATCTTTCTAAGCCGAATATGTTTCCACTATAAGCTTCAAATCCGAGTTCTTGCTCGTAAGCTGTGTCTTTTGAGTTAGCCAAGAAGTTCTTTTGCTGAGGTGGTGGTGTTGATTTATCACACCAATATAATCCTGATCAACTCTTTAGCTATGTTAAATTAATCTTTACTTTATAAAACTGACTTGAATAACCAGATTCATAATTGTACAGGTAAATTGCAACTTGCAACAAGAAAGTTGACTTCATGAAATAGTCTCTCAAAATGGCTCGGAAACTTCAATACAATAATATGTGCAATCTTGCAGCACCAAACAACAGTAGAGGAAAATACTGCAGAATAAAATAAGGAACTTAGAACTATCCCTTAAACTTAATCCATGTTATTCGATATATGTATCGACCATTTGATAGATTGAAAAGGATTCGTTGAGTTTAATGGAGAGGCCAACTTGAATTCTGATGTAGTATTTTTCAATGTTGTTGTTTGGAGCTGCAAAGATTGCGCACCCTTTTTTGTGTTGTAGTTTCCTGAGCCATCTTGTGCGACTATGGCATCAGGTTCTTGTGTTTGTTAGCCTTCTCCGCGGCATAAAATGGTTAAACAAATGACAGAGAAATTGAAGAGTTGCAGTTCAGGAGAGGAGGGGAACTTCTGATGTACTATTGCTTCTGAGGTTATTATTTTCCTCTTTACCATTGCCATGTTTAATTGCACTGACATATATTCAATAAATCAAGGTCGGGTTGAGTCATATTCGCAACGTATACATATTTTTTGACACTGACTTGGAGTTTTAAATTGACTTTAAAAAAAAAAAAGACTACCAATTGATGTACTGCAGACTGTATGGAATGCTTGATTATTAAGAGAATTTAGTTTTTTGTGTTCCTACTAATATAAAAAAAAAAAGACTAACAATTGACTTAGTAGTACATACTATGGTTCTCACTTGGTCCATTGTTTGTAAAAGGAGTGAAATAACTAGGAGTTGATGGTTTTGTACAAAGTAAAGATCAATTTAAACAAGCGGCAAACTAAAAGAATGCTCAATTTTAGGCTGCCAAAGTTGAAGAATGATAGTGTCTTTTTCCCCTTAAATTTTAAAGACCAATGGCTTCAAGATAACATGTTATTAATAGCACGGAACGTGAAAAGCAATGTGATATACATATGAATTCGTTCTGCTTATTTGCTTGCCATAATGCTTCATTCTGCATGTCAAAACTTCGTTTGCCATAATCAGATAATAGATTTAACATGTACGAAAGGAGATTCAAGACCCAAAGAACCTTTTCGCTATATTTCTGACATATGGGAACTATATTTCTGACTATTTGGCTTAAGCTGGATGGGTGGCTTATACCATCAAAAAGACCTCTTCAATAATTAGAGGCGAATGTAGTTTTATAAGTACGGGTTCAATTGAAGATTTATAGCTTCTACCTCATCGTGGTCTGATTTTGGTTTATCGAGAGGATGCTTGAAGTCTGTCTGAGATAGTAGGGAGGTTATGTTGAGATTCAAATATATAGGGTTGCAAACTTATACAGTTGTTGGCTTGTCAATCGCTGTTTCTTCCGGAAGCAGAGCTTGTTGGGAAAAATAATAATCCCGCCCAGAAATAATATCCACGACAAATAATAATAACATAAGAGAGTAACAACGACACCAACTTTTTTAATGGGTAAAATACAATACCCGAGCGGAGCAATATAACCACTATAATATTACAACTTTGTAATATCAAGAGACTACTATAATTTTGAAAGAAATAACATTCTTTATTTATAAACATCTCACTACAATATTACTCACACTCACTATTTATCTCACAGACTACAATCTGTGGATTACTCTCTTTAACTTTTATTGCTTCTCTCTTATTTTGGTGTGATTGAAATAAAGAATGGAGGCCTCTATTTATAGCAAGAAATGACATTCAACTACTACAAAGAAGATGTCTTGTTGTTGATTTAGTCCTATAGTTTTTTAACAAAGTTAGGCACCTCCCATTTTCTTCTACAAAGTTGTCAACAAAATTAGGCACCTCCAATTTTCTTCAACAAAGTTAGGCACCTCCCATTTTCTTCTTTGTTTTTCTTTAATATTAGCCCCACAAATCTCTCCCTTAATTTTGATTTCTCTTTTTCATTCAAGGACTTGATCTCAATCTCTGAAAATCCTCAAACTTAAGAGGCTTTGTAAAGATATCTGCAGCCTGATCATGAGACTTCACATATTTGAACTTGACTTCCTTCTTGGCAATGTACTCTCTGATGAAGTGATATCTTGTATCTATATGCTTGCTTCGATCGTGATACACCGGATTTTTAGCGAGTGCCTGTGGAGATTTGTTATCAATACAAATCTCCGTAGCTTCAATTTGTGGCAAATTGAGCTCCTTCAATAATCTTCTTAGCCAAATAACATGACAGGCACATGATGTTGCTGCTATATATTCGGCTTCACAAGTCGAGAGAGTAACTATGGACAGTTTCTTCGAACTCCAAGAAATAACAGAATCACCCGAGAAAAATACAAAATCAGTTGTGCTTTTTCTATCATCAATATCTCCCGCATAATCACTATCACAAAATTTCACAAGGTTGAAATTATTAGAAGAAAAATAAAATAACCCAAAGTCGATCGTACCTTTTAGGTAACGAAGAATTCTTCTAGTGACTTTCAAATGGGTGGAGGTAGGAGCTTCCGTGAAGCGGCTTACTACTCCAACTACAAAGAGTATATATGGCCTGGCACAAGTCAAGTACCTTAAACTTCCCACAAGACTTTTGAAAATGTGGGATCCACATTTTCTCCTTCATCAAACTTGGATAATTTTGTCCCACTCTTCATCGGTATGTTCACGGGGTTGCAATCGAGCATGTTGAACTTCTTCAAGATCTCCTTCGTATAGCTTTCTTGAGAGATGAAAATTCCATCCTCTATTTGCTTTACTTCTAGGCCCAAGTAGTATGACATGAGCCCTACATCTGTCATCTCGAACCCACGAGACATATCTTTCTTAAAATCTTCAAACAAACTTGGGTTATTACCCGTGAAAATAAGATCATCAATATAGTAAGATATCTCCATTAGTATGAACTTTAAGGTAAAGAGCATATTCATGGAGACAACGAGTAAACTCATTGTCTTGAAAATACTTATCGATGCAACTATTCCATGCTCGTGGGGCTTGCTTTAATCCATATAAAGCATTATTCAACCGCAACACTTTATCTTCATGGTTTTTGATTTCAAATCCCAATGGTTGTTTAACATAGACTTCTTCTTCAAGATAGCCATTCAAAAAAGCTGACTTGACATCTAGCTAATGGATCTTCCACTTTATTTGTGCCGCCAAAGAGATAAGCAAACGAATCGTCTCCATGCGGGCAACAGGTGCATAGACTTCTTCATAGTCAATGCCTTGCCTTTGCTTGTAGCCTTTAGCTATAAGTAGTGCCTTGTATCTATCCACATCTCCATCAACATTCTTCTTTGCCTTGTATACCCATTTAACTCCAATTTCTCGATGACCCTTGAGAAGTTTTGTTAACTCCCAAGTGTTGTTCTTCTCTATTGACTCGATCTCCTCCTACATGGCTTGTCTCCACCTTTTGTCTTCAACAGCTTCATCAAAGTTCATTGGTTCACTATCAGCAAAGAGACAATATAAAAAATCAAAATTAGTAACTTCCTCTTTGTCCTCATAGAGTTCTTGAATACTCCTTGTCCTTTGCGGTTGTCCATTTGAACTTTCTTGAGAAGAGATAGATGCAACGTTTGTTGGATAAGGAGGTGGAGTTTTATCCTGCACAGGTTCCACGGTCTCTAGTTCTTCTTCATCACCAACATATAGAAGAAAATCATATGAAGTTTCTTCCTGAGCTTCCGAGTTTCATGCCAATTCTTCATCAAATTCAGCATCGCGACTTACCACCATCTTGCCGCTACTTGGGTTGTATAGCTTGTAGCCTTTTGAACTCGTATCATAGCCAACAAACACATGCTTGACACTTCGATCGTCAAGCTTCGCTCTCCCTTGATGTGGCACATGAGCATAGGCTAAACTCCCAAAGATTCTCAAATGCTTGACACTTGGCTTTCTTCAACTCCATGTTTCTTGAGGGGTTTGATCTCTAACATTCTTTATTGGAGATCTGTTGTTCAAATAAACTGCACAAGATACAGCTTCTGCCCAAAATTTCTTGGGTATATTTTTATCTTTTAACATACATCTAGCTATATTAAGAATCGTTCGATTCTTTCTCTCTGCAACTTCATTTTATTGGGGTGAATAAGGTACCGTTAGAGGGCGACGAATTTCATGAGATTTAAAAAAGTCATTAAATTCTTTTGAAGTGAATTCACCTCCTCTATCAGACCTTAAAGCTTTTATTTCATAGTCATTTTCTTTTTTTACAAGTACTTTAAAATTTTTAAAAGCAGCAAAAGCTTCAGATTTTTAGTTCAAGAAATAAACTCAAGTCTTTCTACTAAAGTCAACAATAAAAAGAAGAAAGTATTTACTTTTACCAAAGGAATGTGGATTTATTGGTCCACACACATCAGTGTGAACAAGCTGAAGCGGCTTGGTTGATCTTGACATGGCCTTCTTTGGAAAACTCCTCCCTGCATATTTTCGAAGAAGACAAGCTTCGCATAATTGATTGGGATTGCTTATTGATAGTATCTCATGCACCATGTTCTTTTCTCCCATTGATTTGAGCGCTTCAAAAATCAAGTGCCCAAATCGCATATGCCAACACCATGATTCATCTTGCACATTAGCCTTCAAACACTTTGTATCAATTGTCTTAAGATTCAGAGAGAATAATCTATTCTTAGCCATATGCACTTTAGCAATTAGAATTCTACTTGAATCTCTAAGCCAAAGATGTATATTTTTCATGTGGATGTCATATTCCTTTTCAAGAAGTTGGCCCAAACTCAAAATATTACTTTTTAATTTTGGGATATAATAAACATCTTGAATTAACTTGTGACTACCATCTTTACAGGAGATCGAAATCGTACATATCCCTTCAATTTGAATCTTTGAGGTATATCCAAAGGACACATTACCTCCCACCGTTTTATTAATCTCCACAAACTTCTCTTTGCATGTACACATATGATTGCTTGCTCAATTGTCCAAATACCATGAGCTGCAATCATCCATGTCTTCTTCCTTTAGTGACATCAACAACATTGACTCAACGTCTTCTTTCTTGATGTCAACAGGGTTAGCTTTTTTTTCAACATTGCTACGATACTCCCAAGAGTAATGGCCAAATTTATGACAATTATAACACTCAATTTTGGATTTGTCATACCTTTGTCCATTATTTTCTTGATAGTAGCCACGTTCTCTTCCTCCTCTATGTCCACGACCACGACCTCTGAATGTTTTGTGGATTTTAACTTCATTGTTGAAGTTGTTACCGTTACTTCTTCCTCTTCCATGACCACCACGGCCTCGGCCTCGCCCGTTTCCTCGATAACTCTTTTCACCTCCATAAAAAGGATGCTTGAGTTTTAAGAAGTTACTCTAATGGCACTTCTTGTCTCCTCTTGATCTTTTCTTCATGGGCCTGTAAAGAACCCTCCAATTGCTCTACCATCAAAGAGTTTAAATCTTTAGACTCTTCAATAGCACACACCATAAAATCAAATTTAGGTATTAAAGTGCAAAGGATCTTTTCTACCACACAGACATCTTTTATGTCCTCCCCATATCTTCTTAATTGATTTACAATAACCTTCACTTTTGAACAATAATTTGAAATGCATTCAGATTCTTTCATTTTTAAAACTTCAAAATCAGCCCTTAGAGTTTGAAGTTTTACTTTCCTCACCTTGTTAACTCCTTGAAGAAAATTTTGTAAAATAGCCCAAGCTTCATTTGAGGTGGTAGCATCTGCCACCTTCTCAAACATAGCATCATCCAGATATTGATGGACGAGCGTGAGGGCTTGTTGATCCTTCTTCCTTGTCTTTGCCAAGACATCTTTTTCATTTTGAGGCAGATCTTCCTCATTATCGGATTTTACATACCCTCTATCTACGATTTTCCACACATCCTGAGAGTCAAGAATGACTTTCATACGTAGACACCATTTCTCATAATTATCTTTTATGAGACGGGGGTACTGAAAAGACAGCATACCATTATTTGTCATTACTCTGATACCACGTTGTTAGAAAAAATAATAATCCTGCCCAGGAATAATATCCACGATAAATAATAATAACACAAGAGAATAACAACGACACCAACTCTTTTAATAGGTAAAATACAATACCCGAGCGGAGCAATATAACCACTATAATATTACAACTTAGTAGTGTCAAGAGACTACTACAATTTTAAAAGAAATAACACTCTTTATTTATAAACACCTCACTACAATATTACTCACCCTCACTATTTATCTCACAGACTACAATCTATGGATTACTCTCTTTAACTTCTATTGCTTCTATCTTATTTTGGTGTGATTGAAATGAAGAATTGAGGGATCTATTTATAGTAAGAGATGACATTCAACTACTACAAAGAAGATGTCTTGTTGTTATTAATCCTATAATTATTTAACAAAGTTAGGCACCTCCCACTTTCTTCAACAAAGTTGTCAACAAAGTTAGGCACCTCCCATTTTCTTCAACAAAGTTGTCAACAAAATTAGGCACCTCCCATTTTCTTCAACAAAGTTGTCAACAAAGTTAGACACCTCCCATTTTCTTCTTTGTTTTTCTTTAATATGAGCCCCACAGAGTTAGGATTTGAACCTTATGGGTTCGAGATTATAATACTTTTAAGTTACTGGTTCTAAATCAATGATATGTACATATTTATTGAATTTCCTAATACAAATTTAGGGTTTGAACAAAAGCTAGTCGGTTCAGCCGAACCTACAAACAGCACTGTGGCTCCGCCCCTGGTTTCTTCTGGTGGTGATGACAAAAGAATTCGGCATTATTCAAGTGAATATAGATGTCCAATTTAAAGTAAAAAGATCTACAAAGAAGAATTTTAAATGGGTGAAGCAAGAGAGTTGCAATCGGACATTTAAATTTTCGTAAATATACAGGGCTGCAATGAAGATGCCTATGTATTGGCTACTGAAACATGACTTTATTTTGTCTCTGAGTAGAAACTCTTTACTTAACCTGTTAAATTCTTTTTTATTTTCTGCTCCTTCAAATAATTGTTGAAAGTGACGATTTTAGACATTGGAAATAGTACTTTAGTTTTTCTATTCCTGTATCTCAGATTTTTTGTTGCATTTTATTTGGCATTTCATGTTGCTAATATTCTTTTTTTAATTCCTGAGTTTTTAAAGGGTGGTTTCCATTAGAAATTGAACCCTACGAAAAGTAAATTCTTTTTGATAGTAATCTTAAACTCAGATGGAGTGTTTCACGTTACTCTAGTACAACAACACCAGCAACAACATCAAATTCAGTAAAGTCCCAAAAGTAGGTGTGTGGAGGGTGAGATGTATGGAGCCTTACCCCTACCCTAGAAGGCAAAAATGTTATTTCTGAAAGACTCTCGGCTAAAGAAAAAATAAAAAGATATAATGGCAACACGTAAAAACAATAATAAGATAAAAAGTGGACCGAAGCCAAGGTAGCAATTAAATACTGAGGAAGACAAAGGAAATACTCGGCTACCTACTAACCTTCTACCCTAATCTTCGACCTCCACACCCTCATATATTACTAATGTATCTTGCTTGAATAGAGTAGTATATGAAATTATAACACGATATTTATATATATTATATCAATATCTACACCTATTACCTAAAATCATTGTATACTTCAAGTTCAATATCTTAACAATTACTCATAAAGTTCAAATAATCAAAATCACGCGGAGATTAATAGACTATACACCAAGCTTATCATTTAATTTCTTTATATTTTATATATTATGCTAACTAATCTCAAAAGAAAGAAGATAATTCGATAACTTTGGTAATAGGAGGTAAAGCCTGAAATCATAATAAATATGTTTTCTTTTTTTTACTTTTATATTATTTAATAATATATAGGATTTTTAATATTGTATACTCATTAACCTAAGATACATACGCAAAGTGCTTGCTCAGAGGCTAGTAATATAATATGTATAAGGAAGTATGAAGTTTTAAAAATTAATTGTAACTTTTTAAGAAAGGTGATACTCCAACTTTCTTATGACAAATAAGAATTACAAAAGTAACTGCAACAGGAGAAATTGAAGTAAAAACTTCGAAAAGATCGATATTTACCGCATTCCTAATATCATCTTATAAGAAGATAATTTGTATTAACTAATAAGGCCAAATAATAAATAGAAAAATAATAATATACAAGATTAATTATAATTGTAATTTTATCCATCCACTTAAAAAGTTTAAAAGGGTCAATCAACAATTTGTGTTTGAGCTTCGTGTTTTTGTAAGAGTAGACAACAGATGTGTATTTTTATTTGGAGTTTATTATTCAAGCTTTTTAGATTTATATATTTAATTTCTTTTTTAACTGATAATATAGCCAACTCATGTAATTCATTTCTTCTCGAGATATTGTTGATCTTAATAAGACTTTAACCGAGGCAACTATTTACATTGATCTATATTCGATATGGATATCCGAAATATAATTTCTTATCTCTATGTAGATTAAAATCGAGTAATTTAATTTTTCAACTTGCACAACACTTCTCATTCCAATCTAGGGTGTGTCACGATCTAATTAGCTTGAAGCGAATCTACTAAGACGTTGAAAGAACTACAAAATCAAAGTTGTAAAAATTGATTCAGTTAAGTTTCAGTGGACTATTATTTTAATTATCTACTACTTTGATCTGTGATTACCTCAACTAAATCCCTAAAAACAACCCATTTACTTGCTATCAGCATTGGAACCTCCAAAAATAGTGTTGAAACAACTTGAGACTTATATGGCGAGATTTTTCTGGGGATCAGATGAAGGTACGCAAAACTGTCACTGGAGTTCATGGTCCAATCTATGTTATCCTAAGGAGGAGGAAGGGTTAGAGTTTAGAAGTATTATGGATGTTAGTGAAAGTCTAACTATGAAGAGGTGGTGGAGGTTCAGAACCTACAAATCCTTATTGTCGATTTTCTTAATGGCCAAATATTGTACTAATCATCCTGTTTCTGTTCATGCTCATATTTCTCAATCTCATGCATGGAAGAACTTACTCAAAATCAGAGATAAGTGGAGGAAGAGCTACTATGGAAAATTAATGCTGGAAATAGTAGTTTTTGGTGGGACAATTGGTTTGAAATGGGTGTTGTGGCTCAAATCATTCATAGACAAGACATTAATAGGGTCGAGGTTGTTAGAGATGTTATTACTGATGATAAATGGGACGTGGATCAGTTGCAGTTACCAGAGTTCCTTACAGAACAAATTCGATCTATTGGCATAGGGAACCAAAGTTGTTGTGATATACCAGTTTGGATGCCTAATAGTACTGGTAACTGGACTACATCTTCAACCTGGGATAGAGTTAAACAAAGAAAAGATTCATGTATCTTCTTGAAGAAACTTTGGCATAAGCAACTAACTTTTCAAATGTCTTTTCTGCTATGGAGAATATTGAAAAGGAAATTATCTTTTGATGACATAATTATTAAGTTCGGACTGAGTATGGTATCCAAATATTTCTGTTGTATTAACTCACAAAGAGAAACTCTTCATCATACTTTTATTAGTGGTACGGTAGCTGAACAGACTTGGAAGTTCTTTGGGAGACCGCTCGGTATTACATGGGATGATATAACTATCAGAGTTATGATACAAAGATGGTGGGACATCAAACCAAAGAACTCTATTCATCAAACTATTCTTCAGATAACACTTGTGGTAATCTTTTGGGAGATATGGAAGGCCAGGTGCTTAGTAAGATATGGCGATGCTAGAGTTTACTTGAAGAGAATACATTACCAGATTTTATCCCACTTGAAATGGGTGATATCAAAGGCTAAGTGTAATAGGCAGTGGGCAGGGAGTTGGGTAGATATCTGTCAACATGTGTTATTACTCATTCCTAAAATTGATTACATAGTTGTTAAATAGCATAAACCTCCTGAATATTGGCTTAAGATTAATACTGATGGAAGCAAAGACGCGGATGGAAATTCGGGTATTGGTGGCATTTGCAGAGATCACAGGGGTAAGCTAACTATGGCGTTTCCTTCTTCAATTGGCAAAACAAGTAGCAACATGGCTGAAGCTAGTGCAGCCTTAGCGGGGGTGGAATTGTGTAGTCACAATGGTTGCAACAATATTATACTGAAGTGCGATTCCCAGCTTGTGGTTGATTTGATCAATGGTAAATCAAAACCTCCTTGGCAAATACAGGGCATTATCAGACAAATTCAAGACATTGCTGGTGAACTCAATTGTGTTATTCGCCATTGTTATAGAGAAGCTAATCAAGTTGCGGATGCATTAGCAAAATGGAGCATTGATAATGCAGAACTTCTTATTTTCTCCCATCATGATCTTCCTTCTTCTGCAGTTGGATCTTACAGATTGGATTACATCCAGATGGTGTCACTAAGGCATAAACATGGGAAGAATATATTTTTGTGAAGAGTTTTTGTTGATTGGTAGTATGCCAAACTGCACAAGAGCACTTTTGTTTAGGTATGTAATGCATAAGGGCAGTAAGTAGTTAGTAAATAGGGGCAGTCGTTGCCTCCTTTGTGCGAGGTAACAACATAAGCCCTCTTCATATTTTTGTGCTCTTTGTTGGTTGAATGATAGGGCTACGCCACCATACGGCGTAATTGTTAAAAACAAATCCCTAAAAAGTAGTATAAAGTAAGAACTATGCGATTAATGATTGGTAACAAGCTGATAACAAATGATTAAAAAAATTACTTATCTTAATAAGAAATAATAATTATTTGAATTACATATTCATATTTAATAGGAATAATTTTAGGGGCCTAATTATCTATTCTAGAATTAAATAGAAGAAATAGAATAAAGGACAATAAAAGAATAGGGAAAGAAACTTGATACGCAAGACTCCAAGGGAAGCGCGAGTATTAATCCTATTCCCAATCAAATTGGGTATTAGTCTCACCTATTTAACTTTGTAAGCACCAAACCCTATAATCTCAACAACTTTCATTCTACAACATGTCTCATACTACAACTATGTTGCAAACAAGAGATCAAGTGCCCAGAAATATGGCTACAACAGCTCGAATGAGTGTCCACTATAGTATCATGCCTCATTGTTCGTGGGTGCCACCATCAGCTCCTCATAGTATTCTTGATAAACTTGATGCAGAGATAGAAAAAGAAAAGTTTGGGGTTGACATATCTGATCAGTATAGTGTTAATCATTATGCGTTTTTGGTGCCACAATCTGATAATAATCTTGATGATGAAATTGAAGAAGAAGAGGAGAAAGAGGAGTTTGGGGTTGACATATATGATAGTCTTGATAGAGAAATAGAAAAAGAGTTTGGGATTGACATATCTGAGTATTTAGAAACAAGAATTTTTTTATGGTCCAATGTGTGAAGATGAAGAAAAAGATGCATGCTTCATCTGTGCATATGAATATGAAGATGATGATATCATTGGCACACTTCAATGTGGCCATGACTTTCATGCAGATTCCGCCAACAAGTGGCTACTGACTAGAAAGAAAGCATGTCCCTTTTGTAGCGATCCAGTTTTGCCCACTCATCACTAATCTTGTGAATTCAATGATAGCTTCAGTTTTGTATTACTCATCGTAGTGACCTATAAACTTTTTTGTCTTCAAGTAATTCTGTAAAACTGTAGACATGGATCCTCTTAGTTTACTTATCAAGCTTGTACCAATTCTATATTAGTGAAACTTAACCTATTAAACCACTATCTAGGTATTCGTTATATTATAGGCTTTGTTTATTTATAGATAGAAAAATATGTTACATAGAATATTGATAAGTTATGTGCATTGTTATATTTTGATGATCTAACAAACTTAATGATAAGAACCAGATCGGGAACCTATCACATATCCTCAAGGTACCAAAGCACAACAAATGTCAAGTTTGGGCACAAGTTCCAACAGCTAGAGTCAAAGAGACGACAGAGGGAACAGATGGACATCAGTTCCCTTGCTGACTGTCCTAGTCAACTGCTCACAGCTGTAAAGTCGCTGCAATTGTTCCTCTGTACACACGCAACAGTGTGAACAGTGCAACAACCACTTTATGAGGAATGCCCTGTACCGGATATTTGCTTGCATCATCTAAGTGACATCATGAAGCAATGACGAAAATACACACTTGCACATCCGAGAATTAATCAAGTTTCCTCTCAAGTGTGTTGCCATCTTGCAAGTGACTTCCATGCTTCAAGAACAAAGAACACCATAAAGAAGGACCGATTTCCATCATTGTGTTATTATATGTCCTTAGTTGTGTTGCACCTTTGTTAGAGTGATTTACTTGTAATTCCTACTTAGCTTAGCTAGAAGCATTGTGTAGGAAACTATTTGTAAAACCATAAATCTTGTGTTTGTATCTTGGCTAGAGTTAGTCGAGTTGAGCTTTGTAATAGAGTTATTACAAAGTGGCTTGTAATAGAGTTATTATAAGTGAGTGAGGGATTAAGAGTTTAATTCCTAGGTTACAATAGGTTGTAATCTAAAAGTTGCTCGGTTAGTGAAGTTGAAATCCTACAAATGTATGTCGTGGTTTTTAATCTCATGAGCTGGGAGTTTTCCACGTAAAACTCTGTTGCGTCATTTAATTATCTCTTATTGTATGTATTCTGTGGGAACTGATAGAGAACCAGGTTCTCTATACAGTTTGGTGGATCCTAAGTTTCTATCAATTGGTATCAGAGCAGGTTCTTTCTATCAGGCTAACACCTAGAAAGGATCCAAATGGCTACTCCACCAAACTTTGACGAGGGTCAATCAACCTACAGATCACCAAGATTCAATGGATAGTACTATGGATGGTGGAAGACAAGGATGCATGATTTTATCATGGCTGAAGATTCAGAGCTCTCGGATATTATCTGTGATGAACCCTTCGTCCCTATGAAGACCATTGGCAAACCAGCAGTGATAGTTCCCAAGACAAGTAAGGAGAACAACGATGTTGACCGCAAAGCTATAGAGAAGAACTTCTGAGCAAAAAAGATCCTCGTCTGTGGTATTGGACCAAACGAATACAATAGGATCTCTGCCAGTCAAACAGCCAAGGAGATCTGGGAAGCTCTCCAAACGGCACAGGAAGGAACAACTTAAGTCAAGCAGTCGAAGATCGATATGCTCAACACTGAGTATGAACTCTTCAGGATGAAGGATGATGAATCCATTCGGGACATTCACACTAGATTCATCTCCATCATCAATGAGCTTCACTCTCTGGGAGAAATCATTCCAAGAAACAAACTTGTCAGAAAAATACTTAGTGTATTACCCGGTTCCTGGGAAAGCAAGATCAATGCTATCATAGAGGCAATGGATCTGCAAAAGCTGACCATTGATGAACTCATTGGAAATCTGAAGACATATGAAATGAAGAAAAAGAAGGACCATGAAAGAAGAGAACTCAAGAAGGAGAAGAACCTGGTCCTCAAGGATGTCAATAATGACTCAAGTGGCGAGGATGATGACATGGCTTATCTAACAAAAAGATTTCAGAAAATGGTGCGCAGAAATGGAGGCATTCCAAAAAGGGGTAGCTCCAGCAGACCAAAAGGCTATGACTTGTGTCATAAATATGGAAAGCCAGGACATTTCATCAAAGAGTGTCCTTTACACAAGCAAGATTAGTACAAACACAATACAGACAAAGCAGTGAATAGGAACCGGGTTCCTGATAAAAGATTCTAGAGAAAAGAAGACACTGACAATGTTGTGAAACAAGCTCTTGCTGCATGGACAGATTCTTCCAGCGAATCTGAAGAAAATGATGTACAAGGTGATACCTCCATGGTGGTAGTTAAAAGTGAAGCATCTAAATATGACTCTATCTTTACCCTGATGGCAAAATCTGACGATGATGAAGATGACGATGATGATGATGATGATGATGATGATGCGGGAGCAGTGAAAGAAAGCAGCCCGAAATGGTATATGGGTAGTGGCTGCTTTAAGCATATGACTGGAAGCATCGATGATTTTCTTTACTCAAAACCCTGCAAGGAGGGAGTGTGTCCTTTAGCAATGCCATAAAGGGATATATTCTGGGAGTATGAAGAATTGGGAAGACGCTCACTCACTCAATTGAGAATGTGTATTATGTGAATGGCTTGAAATATAGCCTACTGAGTGTCTCTCAAATCTGCGACAAAGGAAATAAAGTGGAATTTGTGTCCAAAACCTGCACAGTCACAAATCTTTTGCCTGGTGAAGTGGTTTTGGTGGCAAAAAAATACAAAAATATTTATGTTGCTAATTTTCAGTCCTTGCACAATGGGGATCTTACATGCTTGAGTGTTGTTGATGAAAATGTTGAATCGTGGCATAAAAGATTGGGTTATACAAGCTTTACGTTGCTGAACAAATTGGTCAAGAAGGACCTGGTTCGTGGGCTGCTATGTCAAGTTTCAGATATCACAAGGTGTGTGATGCATGTGTAAAACAAATTGTCGCAATGCAAGCTCATACCAAATATTGTCTGCTTTGGCGCAATAGACCTTACAAATTTATTTCTTGGATTAGGTCATTATCAAGCCTATAATCTTGCTCCCTTATCTCATATTGATGTGGTATTCGCTTAAAATATCATGTGCACCTTTTCTTCGAAAGCTCACCAACCTAGAAACCCGTCAGTTTTCTCTTCGACTCGCCCTCGTCTGCCGCCCTCTTTCATAGGCATCAGAACTTGATATGTGATGAGTATTTAGTGTCTTTGTAAAATTATACTCCCTCCGTTCCAATTTATGTGGACCTGTTTGACTGGGCACGGAGTTTAAGAAAAAACAAAGACTTTTAAAATTTGTGGTCCTAAACAATTCAAAAATAGGCCCAGAGTATTTGTGTGGTTATAAAAACTTCTCATTAAGGGTAGAATTGTAAGTTTAAGCAAAATTATTTCCAAATTTAGAAAGGGGTCATTCTTTTTGGAACGGACCAAAAAGGAAATAGGTTCACATAAACTGGAACAGAGGGAGTAGATACATATGTAGTTTATTATTCAAGCGTTTTAAATTCTTTTCAATAATTATTTGTTTTCTACTGATAATATAGTCAATTTATGCAATTCATTTTTTTCCGAGACATTATTGATTTTAAATAAGATTTTAACTAAGGTACTATTCACATTAATCAATAATCAACATGGACACTTGGAATATAATTTCTTATCTCTATGTATATTAAAATCGAGTAATTTAATTTTTCAGCTTGCACAATTTCTCCTAGCACTTATCATTCCAATATAGGGTCTATCACGATCTAATTAGCTTGAAGCGAATCTACTAAGACATTGAAAGAAATAAAAAATCAAAGTTGTAAAAATTAATTCAGTTAAGTTTCAGTGGACTACTATTTTAATTATCTACCACTTTCATCTTTGATTACCTCAACAAAATCCCTAAAAAGTCGTATAAAGTAAGAATTATGTGACTAATGATTCGTAATAAGCTGACAACAAATGATTAAAAAAAAATTCTTATCTTAATAAGAAATAATAATTATTTGAATTATATATTTTATGTCTAATAGGAATAATTTTAGGGGGTTAATTATCTAGTCTAGAATAAAAAGCGAAGAAATAGAATAAAGGACAATAAAAGAATAGGGAAAGAAACTTGGTACGCAAGAGTCTAAAGAAAACGCGGTATTAATCCTATTCCCAATCAAATTGGGTATTAGTCTCACCTATTTAACTCTGTAAACACTAAACCCTATAATCTCAACAACTTTCATTCAACATGTCTCATACTACAACTATGTTGCAAACAAGAGATCAAGTGCCCAGAAATATGGCTACAACAGCTCGAATGAGTGTCCGCTATAGTATCATGCCTCATTGTTCGTGGGTGCCACCATCAGCTCCTCATAGTGTTCTTGATAAACTTGATGCAAAGATAGAAAAAGAAGAGTTTGGGGTTGACATATCTGATCAGTATAGTGTTAATCATTATGCTTTTCCGGTGCCACAATCTGATGATAAAATTGAAGAAGAAATAGAAGAAGAAGAAGAAGAAGAAGAAGAAGAAGAAGAAGAAGAAGAAGAGTTTGGTGTTGACAT
>AWOL01S0051719.1:60561-74986 GCA_000715115.1 Nicotiana otophora | reverse complement strand
CATTCATGGTTGGTGAGCGGGTATTGCTCCGGGTTTCGCCTATGAAGGGTGTGATGAGGTTCGGGAAGAAGGGCAAGTTGAGCCCTAGGTATATTGGGCCTTTTGAGATTCTTGAAAGAGTTGGAGAGGTGGCTTACAAACTTGCATTACCACCTAGTCTCTCTGCGGTTCATCCGGTATTCCATGTTTCCATGCTTCGAAAATATCACGACGATCCGTCTCATGTGTTAGACTTCAGTTCGGTTCAGTTGGACAATGATCTATCTTATGTTGAGGAACCAGTGGCTATTTTGGATAGACAGGTTCGAAAGCTGAGGTCAAAGAACATTACTTCCGTGAAGGTTCAGTGGAGGGGTCATTCGATCGAAGAGGCGACTTGGGAGACTGAGCATGATATAGGCAGCCGTTATCCACACTTATTCACCAGCTCAGGTACTTTTTCTAATTCCGTTCGAGGACGAACGTTTGTTTTAGAGGTGGAGAATGTGATGATCCAAAATGTCATCTTTAAATTTAATAATTAATATTGTGTTTTAAGACCTCGAAAAGTTCTATTTATCATTCCTCGACTTGCGTGCATAGTCCGTAAAATTTTCTAGAAAGTTTTTATGTGAAAAATGGATTAAAATATGAATTAGATCATTAAAACTCAACTGAGTTGACTTTGGTCAACATTTTGTGCAAACGCACTCGGATCAGTGTTTTGACAGTTCCGGTAGGTCCGTATTGTGAATTGGGACATGGGTGTATGCCCAGAATCAAATTCCGATGTCCCTAACCCAAGATATAGAATTTTGAAGAAAAATTAAAAGTTTAAATTCAAATAGTGATCGAATGTCGAAATATGTATAAACGACCCCGAAATAGAATTTTGATGATTCCAACAGCTTCGTATGGTGATTTTGGACTTAGGAGCATGATCAAAATTTTATTTGGAAGTCCGTAGTGGAATTAGGCTTGAAATGTCGAAAGTTGAATTTTTGGTAAGTTTGACCGAGGGGTTGACTTTTTGATATCGGGGTCGAAATCCGATTTTGAAAATTTGATTACCTCCGTTATGTCATTTATGACTTGTGCGCCAAATTTGAGGTCAATCGGACTTGAATTGATATGTTCCGGTGTTGTTTGTAGAAATTGAAAGATTCAAAGTTCATTAGGCTTGAATTTATATGTGATTCGTATTTTTAATATTGTTGGATGTGATTTGAAGTCTCGACTAAGTCCGTATGATATTTTAGGACTGGTTGGTATATTTGATTGAGGTCCCGGGGGGCTCGGGCATGTTTCGAATGGTATTCAGAATATTTGCACTGCTGGTACCTGCTGATTTCTGGTATTTTAAACCTTCTTTGCGATCGCGAAGATTGGGACTTGATCGCGTAGGCTTAGTTGAGGTAGTGTTAATTTTGTTCTTCGCTATCGCGTGAGTTCAACCGCGATCGCATTGGTTTGGCAAGTTGTGCATCGCGATCGCGTGGCATTGTTTGCAATCGTGTAGGTTTAATTTAGGGCTGTTAAGTTTTGTGCTTCGCGGTCACGTGAAGCGGGATGCGATCGCGTAGCTTTGATACCTTGTGACTCGCGAACACGTGCAGAGGACTGTGATCACGTAGAGTTGGGAATTTTGTTCTCTGCGATCGCGTGAGGATATACGCGATCGTGTAGAGTTAATTGGGACAGTGGAAATTTGTGATTCGCGATCGCGTGTGGATGTTCGCGATGAGTAAAACGTGGGCAGAATGTTTAAGTTCTAAAAATGGGACTTCGTCCCATTTTCCATTTTTAATGAATTGGAGCTCAGATTGAGGCGATATTTGGGAGATTTTTAGAGAAAATATCGGGGTAAGTGTTCTTAACTCAATATTGGTTAGATTACCCGAATCCATCACTGTTTTTAACATTTAATTGGTGATTTAAGTTGGAAAAATTTGAAAAACCCTCATAGATAGATTTGAGGATTTGAGGGTCGAATTGTTATTGAAATTTAGTCATCTTGGTATGGTTAGACTCGTGATTGAATAGGCGTTCATAATTCGTAACTTTCGCCGGATTCCGAGACGTGGGCCCACAAGCCATTTTTGAGTAAATTTCGGATTGTTTTTATTGAAAAATATAGTATTTTCTTATAGAATTAATTCCATAATTTTCGTTGACTGTATCGAATTAATTATGACTAGATACGAGTCGACCGGAATCAGAAAATCGAGCAAAAAGCATACTACTTGGTTAAATTGGAGGAAGTCGAAGTAAGTGACTTGTCTAACCTTATGTGGGGGAAATTTCCCCTAGAATTGATATTAATGTGATTATTGAAATGTGTTGAAAGTAGTGTACACGAGGTGACGAGTGTGTACACGGAATAAATGTGAAGGATTATATTTTTAAATTGTGTAGATCATTATTGCGCATTTATTAAATTATTTTATCTTGTATTATTCTTTGTGATTTTCTTAAAGTTTAAAGGAAATTCGATTTTGTTTCCATGAGATATTATTTTCCATTATTTTGCTTAATTAAATGGTGACACACTACTTGATCCATTTCCAATGTCATTTTATTTTTTTATATTGTTAAACATTTTACCATGCCATTATTATATTCCAGTAGGGCCTCACCTGACCTCGTCACTACTCTACCGAGGTTAGGCTTGGCACTTACTGGGTACCCCTGTGGTGTACTCATACTACGCTTCTACACATCTTTTTGTGCAGATCCAGGTACATCTTACTAGTCTAGACGTCAGTGAGTTACCTGCGCATAGAGACTTCGAGGTATATCTGCCAGTGTCCGTAGACTCCGGAGTCTCCTTCTATCATTTTTATGTTGCTTCCTTATTTTTTTCTTTAGACCTTGATACATAGAAATATTGAGAATAAATATTTATAAGCTTGTGACTTATTTCTACCGGGTTTTGGGAGTTGTAATTATTTGAACTGTAGTTTATTTATTTCAGATATTTATGATTATTCCGCATTGATAGGCTTACCTAGTCTTAGAGACTAGGTGCCATTACGACCTCCTACGGAGGGAATTTGGGGTCGTGACAAGTTGGTATCAGAGCCCTAGGTTCATAAGGTGGTATGAGTCACAAACAGGTTTAGTAGAGTCTTGCGGATCGGTACAGAGACGTCTGTACTTATCTTCGAGAGGTTATGGAAATGTTAGGAGAGATTCACTTATTTGATTCCTTATCGTGAACCTTTGTTGATTTCAAAGTTCTAAACAATTGTCTTTCTATTCTCTCACAGATGGTGAGGACACGCATAACTGGATCTGATGATCAGACACTCGTGCCCCCTGTTGGAGCCGCAAGAGGCCGGGGACGGGTCAGAGGCCGAGTCAGATGCCGAGGAAGACCACGTGGTGCAGCTAGAGCACCTGCACGAGCTGCTGCACCAGAGCCACCAGTAGCTCCAGTTGGAGACCAGGCACCTGAGATGCCTGTTACTACTCCTGCACTTCAGGAGACTCTTGCCTAGTTTTTGAGCATGTTTGGTACTTTAGCTGAGGCAGGATTAATTCCACTTGCTCCTGCCACATCGCAGGCTGGGGGAGGAGCGCAGACTCCCGCCGTCCGTACTCCAGAGTCACGGGCACAAGTTGACCATGCCCCAGAGGTTATACTAGTGCAGCCAGTTGTCCCAGTTTGGCCTGAGATTAGGACATCAGTTTCAGAGGGGGAGCAGCTCAGGCTCGAGAGGTATAAGAAGTACCACCCTCCCACTGAGGATGCTCAGGCTCGAGAGGGATTTGCTAACAGCTCACGACTATGCAGCTGACTTGATAAAAATCGAAAGGGATTTGCTAAATGCTCAAACAAAACTAGCTAAGTGAGTAGAAGAACATGCCCACCATTTGAGACAGAAATACTGTAAAGAAATAACAATTCTAAAGGAAAAGCTGTTTGCCCTTGGTAATGAAATGGTCCAGTAAACCAAAGATTTTAAAACAGAAAAAGAGCACTGATACACACTAATTGCCAGCTAGAAGAATGTGTGCAACAGCTACAGGACCAAAACAACACAAGTGCACAAGTGTTGTATGCCCGGGCACAACGAATTGGGCGTCTGCTTCAAGAGAAAGGAGTCATCAGAACTAGAATTAAGGAAATAACTGACTATGTCGTGATGGAATGTCACGAGTGTGAAGATATGACTAGGTCCATATTTTTCGCTTCTATGATGACCTTTGTCCACCAGGTGATGGATGATTTGTACCGTCTCCAAGAAGACATTGCGCGAAGGCCCGCGCAAAGACCAGCCAATGCCCCACAGGCTCCAAGAAGACCTGTAAAAAAGCTCTCATGTACTTTTGATCATCCAGTTTTCGAATCTGTACTTTACTACTTTCTAGAGTTTTAAATTGTTTTGTCGTTGTTTTGAGTCTGTATTGTTTTTCCTTTATAGTTGTCAGTACTTTGATTCCCTGTATTGAAAAAACCAAAAAGAGATATCTTTATTAATGAAATGAAAAAAATGTACTTTGTTACTTTATATCTATTCCCTGAACTATGTACTGATCTGATTCATGTGGCGTCATGATACGTAGGCAATCCATGCAGGATTCGATCATAACCCTAAAAGAAAATAGTTGATAAAATAAAAGAGGGAGACAATAAAGCTGGGATGAAACACACAGCCGTCGCAAAGCATCTTAGAAAAACTTTTAACTGTTTAGGTGCATTGCATATCCAGTATGTGATTCCCTATGTGTTAAATGTCTCAAACTAACCGGTTTGTTGTGTGTGCTTTAAAAGAATAGGTTCTATTTTTAGATGGTTGGTTTTGTGGTGGTAATCTGGCTTTACACCCTTATTTCACGAGATCTAAAGGAAGTATCGCCATGGCCTCAGAGAGTCATCTACCTATCATTGAGCCCGAAGATAGCCCTGCATCAGCTATCCCTCAGCATAAGTCAACAACTGCTGAGGAGCATAGGAGGTTAAGATGTCGCATGCTAGAAATGTGGGATGCATGGTCCAATGGCAGGGAGCCACCCAGTACTATCCCTAGTTTCCCCGAGTTGATCCCAAGGACGGGAGGAGCTACCAATGTCCCTATCTCAGTAGCCAACCCATTCATGCCATTTGGGCTTCCTACCATGTCGACAAACTTCACTGGAATTCCTTATGAGGTTTGCCCCCAGGCACCATCTTCAGGAATACCATCAACCGTGTTCACAGCACCACCAGCTTCTAGTATGGCACAACCAACACTACCTCGACAAAGCTTTGAACCATCCACCTTCACTTTCCAAGCTCCCAGTTCTAATTGGACACCGCTCGGGTCACCCCAAATTTCTATCCTTAACACCCACAATCTGAATCTCCCGTAGAATAGGAGAGAGTCTTGAGGAATCCTGCACAAGAGGAGATAGCACGAAAAATGAAAAGCATTGAGCAAAGCCTCAAGAATATACAAGGCCCGAGTGGCCAAAAGAGCGTGTCATATGCTGATTTGTGCATGTTCCCTCACTTACATTTACATGTGGGCTTTAAGATGCCAAAGTTTGAAAGATATGATGGGCATAGAGACCCGATTGCTCACTTAAAGCGATATTGTAACCAGCTGAGGGGCGCTGGTGGAAAAGAGGAGTTGTTAATGGCCTACTTCGAAGAGAGCCTCACCGGAATTGCTTCTGAATGGTATATAGACCAAGATATCTCCCGTTGGCACATATGGGATGACCTGGCCCGCAACTTTGTAAGGTGATTCCTATACAATGTGGACATAGCTCGGGACAAAAATTCTTTGTTCAACCTAAAAAAGAAAGCCTCGAAAAGCTTTCGGGAATACGCTATCAAATGGTGAGAACACGCGGCTAGGGTAAAACCCCCGGTGGATGAGGCCGAGATGGTCAGTGTCTTATGACAAGCCCAAGAGGCTGATTATTTCCAAAATATGATGTCTGCATTGGACAAACTGTTCGCGGAGGCCATCAAAATTGGAGAAATGGTAGAAACTGGCTTAAAAACAGGCCGCATCTTAAGTCAATCAACTCTATGAGCCACTTCCCAAGCCATTCAGAGCGGCTCAGGAGGTTTAGCAAGCCGGAAGAAAAAAGAAGAGGGAGCCATGATGACTTCGAGCTTAAGAAACTCTCGGCGAACCCATTATTATTCTGGTCCGCCTTCCAGGGCCCCGCAACATTATTACCCCCACCAGGATGTAGCCTATGGTATGGCCCCTCATCCTTATGCAGTAATGAACGCTCAACCGTATACTCGGCCACAACAACATTACAATCAGAATAGAGCTCCACCTCTAAGAATTAACCCTTCTCACCAAGCCCCGTATAATCCCCGTGCACTACAGAATAATTACCAATATAACACCCGTCCCCGTGCACTACCCAGAAAATTTGACTTGACACCCATTGGTGAGTCGTACTCCAGCCTCTTCCCAAAAGTAGTCCAAATGGTACGGTTGCAGCCTGTACCTCCGAACAGACAGAACCCAGAATCTTCATCCTACGGGTTAGGTACCAGGTGCGCTTATCACTCCGGGGCGGAAGGTCATGACACTGAAGATTGTTAGACCCTTAAGATAGCAGTCGAGAACCTGATCGAACATAAGAGGGTAGTGTTAAAGGATAATGAAGTCCCCATTGTAACCAATAACACGTTACCAGTCCAAAATAATGGGCCGGTCATCGGGATGATCTGTGAAGACAAAGAATTCGACCCTGCATTAAAAGCGATTATTGCCATTGCTGATTCAGAAAAGAAACCTAAAGGAGTGGCAAAACAGGCCAGGGATGATAAAAAGATGAATTCCACTCCCAAAAATGAAGAAAAGGACGGGGAAACAAAGACAGACGCAGCACCTGCCAAAGAGGCCATTCTATACGTCCCAAGACCCCCCAGAAAGGGACAACTCATGTTAAGCCCTCCCAAGAGATTGGAGTAGAGGAAAACCACGCCAAATCTGCCAAAAATGTATATACCAAAGGGGACTTACGTGTCACGGAGGCCAGTCATTCCACCTAGGCTGGATGCGCCTTTGATCATTAGCCGCATGCCACAAAATCCCATAAAAGATACTACTGCCGTCCCTTGGAACTACAATCAGACAATTGTCACATATAAAGGGAAGGAAGTTAAGGGGGAAGTTAATGAAACAAACCAATCTGGGAAGTATCATAACCCAGAAGAATTGAACAAAACCAAGGAGAAGCGTTTCCTCCTCAAAAAGCCTGTAACTACTGAAGAAGCGGAGGAAATCTTCCGGAAGATGAAAACCTCGGAGTATGCTGTAATTGATGAACTGAGAAAGGCCCCCTCCCAGGTTTCACTCTTGTCTCTACTGATGAGCTTAAACGAACACCAAAAGGTACTTATAAAGACGCTGAATGAGGCGTATGTTCCAATTGAGACCACGGTTGAACAGTTAGAAAGAATGGCAGAGCGATTTTTTGAGGTCAACCGAATCTCCTTCAGTCGAAACGACTTGCCTCCCGAAGGAGCCACCCACAACAAGGCCTTTCACTTGACTGTCAAGTGTGAGGGATATTATGCGAAAAGGGTCATGTTGGACGGCAGGTCTGGAGTCGATATTTGCCCTCTATCAACATTGCAGAGGATGGAAATTGGGATTAAAAGGACCAGACCAAACAATGTTTGTGTGCGTGCTTTCGACAGTGTCAAGAGGGACACGATAGGGCAGATTGACTTTATACTAAACATTGGCCCCGTAGATTTTGAAGTAACATTCCAAGTTCTGGGCATGGACACTTCCTATAACTTTCCGTTAGGAAGACCATGGATCCATGCAGTGGGAGCTGTGCCCTCTACTCTCCATCAAATGGTCAAGTTAGAACATGAGAACCAAGAAAGAGTGGTCCATGGAGAAGATGAACAGTCAATCTACAGGGACCCGTCAGTCCCATACCTCGAGGCAAGAGAGGGAAGCGAGCACATCGTCTACCAAGCCTTTGAAATTGTGCTCGCCGACCAGTGCGAGGAAGGAACCCCATGTCCTCAACCTTGTTTATCAAGCGCATCAATCATGGTCGCCAGAAAAATGATCAAACATGGTTACAAGCCTGGAAAAGGGCTCGGGGTATCCTTACAGGGCGTCACAGAACCGGTCACCTTGGCTGCCAACAAGAAATTCTTTGGCATAGGTTTCCAAGCCACCGATGCTGACGAAATATGGGTCGATAAACGTAAGAAAGATGGATGGGTTTTTCCTCAGCCAATCCCGCACCTCTCTAAATCATTTGTTAAGCCAAGATATATAGAAGAAGAAGAAGAAGAAGAAGAAGAAGAAGAAGAAGAAGAAGAAGAAGAAAAAGAAGAAGAAGAAGAAGCATTCACGACCGATGAAATTGAGGATATTTTTGAAGCAATGAGGCAAATGCTCTATGAAGTCCACATGGTCCAACCGGGAAAAGGCTCGAGCACTGCTGAGGTGCAATACATGGGGCCCAATGCTAAATTGCAAAACTTGTAGGTTACTCCATTCCAAGTCAGGCAGGAATCCCGGTAGTTCAGTCTTGCCATCTTTTCTGCATTCTGAGTTATTTCAGGGTGTAACTCGAATGTTTTTAGTTTTTGTTGTCTTTTTAAATTCTGATGTAAACCCTCTTATTTTCAAATTCAATGAAATGAAATCAATATTTCATCGTCTATGAATCTTTTCCTATTATTCTTTATGATTTTTCTATTTTTCTTATCTTTCTCTTTTCAGTTCTAATAATGCAAACTTAAATAACATGACATGCCTGCGGACTTCATGCCCAGATCCTAAAATGTTGTCTAACTGTGAAATAATGAATCAAGAACCCGAATTTGATGAAGATGAGGCTTTTAAGGAAATAAATCGAGAATTGAAACAACTCGAGAATAAGCCTAAGCCAAACCTAAATGAAACTGAGCCAATTAATTTGGGCGATTCAGAAGAGGTCAGGGAGACCATGATAAGCATTCATGCCGAGGAAAAAACTAGAGACGCATTGATCCAACTTTTGTTTGAATTTAAAGACGTGTTTGCATGGTCCTACGATGATATGCCAGGACTAAGTGTCGATATCGTAGTACATAAATTGCCAACTTATCCTGGTTGTCCACCTGTCTAACAATAGCAAAGAAAATTCAAAACAGACATCAGCGACAAGATTAAAGAAGAGGTTGCCAAACAATTAAAAATTGGTGTGATCCGAGTGGTCCGATACACCACATGGTTGGCCAATGTAGTCCTAGTACCAAAAATGGACGGGAAGATCCGAATATGTGTTGACTACAGGGATTTGAACAAAGCGAGTCCCAAGGATAACTTCCCGTTACCAAACATCCACATCCTAGTCGACAATTGTGCCAAACATGAAATACAGTCTTTTGTGGATTGTTATGTTGGGTATCACCGAGTTCTAATGGATGAAGAAGATGTAGAAAAGATATTTTTCACCACACCATGGGGGACTTACTGTTACAGGGTCATGCTATTCGGTTTGAAAAACGCCGGGGCAACGTCGATATCGTAGTACATAAATTGCCAACTTATCCTAGTTGTCCACCTGTCTAACAATAGCAAAGAAAATTCAAAACAGACATCAGCGACAAGATTAAAGAAGAGGTTGCCAAACAATTAAAAATTGGTGTGATCCGAGTGGTCCGATACACCACATGGTTGGCCAATGTAGTCCTAGTACCAAAAATGGACGGGAAGATCCGAATATGTGTTGACTACAGGGATTTGAACAAAGCGAGTCCCAAGGATAACTTCCCGTTACCAAACATCCACATCCTAGTCGACAATTGTGCCAAACATGAAATACAGTCTTTTGTGGATTGTTATGCTGGGTATCACCGAGTTCTAATGGATGAAGAAGATGTAGAAAAGATATTTTTCACCACACCATGGGGGACTTACTGTTACAGGGTCATGCCATTCGGTTTGAAAAACGCCGGGGCAACTTGCATGATAGTTATGACCGCCATCTTCCATGACATGATGCACCAAGAAATCGAGGTGTACGTTGATGATGTAATCATTAAATCTAGAACACATGAAGGCCATGTGCTAGATTTGAGAAAGTTCTTTGAGTGTCTACGTAAGTATGACTTAAACCCTACTAAATATGCATTTGGGGTTCCATCCGGGAAACTCTTGGGATTTATAGTCAGTCGGAGGGGTATTGAGTTGGATCCAACAAAGATAAAATCTATCAGAGATCTACCACCTCCGAAAACCAAGAAAGAGGTCATGAGTTTGCTGGGAAGGTTAAATTACATTAGTAGATTCATCGCTCAGCTCACGACCACATGTGAGCCCATATTTAAGCTGCTAAAGAAAGATGCGGTGATTAAATGGACGGATGAGTGTCAGGAAGATTTTGACAAAATTAAAGAATATTTGTCAAATCCGCCGGTGTTGGTTCCGTCTGAGCCTGGAAGGCCTTTTTTCTTATACTTGATGGTCCTGAAGAATTCTTTTGGCTGTGTCCTCGGGCAACAGGATGCGACAGGGAAGAAAGATCAAGTCATCTACTATCTGAGCAAGAAATTTACTGGCTATGAAACCAAATATACTTTGCTGGAAAAAACTTGTTGTGCCCTAACCTGGGTTCCTCAAAAGCTTAGACATTATTTGTTGGCCTAAACCACATATCTCATAACCAAATTGGACCCTCTAAAATACATATTCCAAAAACCAATGCCCATGGGAAGGTTAGCAAAATGGCAAATCCTGCTTACAGAGTTTGACATTGTCTATGTCACCTGTACGGCTATAAAATCCCAAGCCTTGGCCGATCATTTGGCTGAGAACCCGGTTGATGATGAATACTAACCCCTAAGCACTTATTTCCCAGACGAGAAAGTAAACTCAGTTGAGGTAATCCCAGAAGACACCAAGACTTGGAAAATGTTCTTTGATGGAGCTGTAAATGCAAAGGGTGTTGGGATTGGGGCAATGTTGATTTCTCCCACTGGTCAGCACTATCCAGTTACGACCCGACTTTGGTTCTTCTGTACGAATAACACTACTGAATATAAATCTTGCATCATGGGCATGAACATGGCAATTGACATGGATGTAGAAGAATTACTAATCATGAGAGACTCTGATTTGATCATTCGTCAAGCACAAGGCAAATGGGAAACTCGAGATATCAAGCTTATCCCATATAGACAACATGTGGAAGATCTTAGAAAATGGTTCAAATCCGTTAAATTCAGGTATATTCCTCGATTCCACATTGAGCTAGTCGATGCACTAGCTACCTTGGCTGCAATGCTGCCATATACGGGTAATGTCCATATTGACCCATTAGAGATTCAAATCCGAGAAACACATGGTTATTGCAACACGGTTGAAGCAGAACCCGATGTCCAACCATGGTATCATGATATTAAAAGGTTCTTGAAAACAAAGAAATACCCTGAGCAAGCCAATGGAGACCAAAAGAGAACCATTAGAAGGCTTGCTAGCAGTTTCTTCTTAAGCAGAGAAGTGCTGTATAAAAGAACTCCAGATCTGAATCTGTTAAGATGTGTAGATGCCAAAGAAGCTGAAAAGATCATGAACGAAGTGCATTCAAGAGTATGCGGTCCCCACATGAACATATATATGTCCTTGCAAAGAAAATCTTACGGGTAGGTTATTACTGGATGACCATGGAAAAGGATTGCTTCAGTTTTTTCCAGAAGTGCCATTAGTGTTAGATACACGGTGACCTGATTCATGCACCGCCTTCAGAATTGCATCCTATGTCAGCTCCTTGGCCGTGTGTTTCTTAGGGTATGGATGTCATTGGGCTAATCAAGCTAAAAGCCTCAAATGGGCACAGATTCATCTTGGTTGTCATTGATTACTTCACAAAATTGGTTGAAGCGGTCGCTTTCAAAGCTGTCACCAAGAAAGCAGTGGTGGACTTCATACATTCCAACATTATTTTTTATTTTGGTATTCCAAAAACTATCATTACCGACAACGCGGCAAATTTGAACAGTCATTTAATGAGGAAGGTATGCGAACAGTTTAAAATTATGCCTTGCAATTCTACCCCTTACCGACCCAAAGCCAATGGCGTCGTTGAAGCGGGAAATAAAAACATCAAGAAGATCCTCAGGAAAATGATTCAAAGTTCTAAGCAATGGCATGAAAAGCTGCCTTTTGCATTATTAGGATATCGCATAACCGTGCAGACATCGGTCGGAGCTACGCCTTACTTATTGGTTTATGGCACTGAAGCCGTAATACCTGCAAAAGTCAAAACTCCCTCTCTTCGAATCATTATTGTAGCTGAGATCGAGGATGATGAATGGGTCAAAACCCGGCTGGAACAATTAACTATGATTGATGAAAAACGAATGGTCGCAGTTTGCCACGGGCAGTTATACCAACAAAGAATGACCCGCGCTTACAACAAGAAAGTGCGGCCTAGAAACTTTGAAGTGGGGCAACTCGTTCTATGATGTATTCTTCCGCATCATGAGGAAGCAAAAGGAAAGTTTGCTCCAAATTGGAAAGGTCCATACATTATAAGAAAACTGCTGCTAAAAGGGGCATTGTATTTAGGAGATATTGAAGGGAATGACCCCGAAAACGACTATCAATGCGGATGCAGTCAAAAGGTATTATGTTTAACCCTTTTCGCGGTCTTGATACTTTCCAGTTGGGATGATGAAGGCTTTCATTCTCGCTACCCAAACACTATCAACTTTCATAAACTTGAACAAATAAGTAGTAAAAGCGTAACTCAGTCAAATAGCTAATTTCTAGGTCCCCGGCAACGGCGCCAAAAACCCGTTGCGACCAAACACACTCACACAAGTATACGTGGTCATCAAGTAATATAGTAATGAGTAGAGTATCGTTCCCACGAAGACTTATGATTAACTTTTGACTAACGCAAACTCAAATAACTTATCGATTCAAGCGATTTCTCACAAAATAGATAATTTTCTAATTTACTACCTAAAAACTATCAAGTAATGAAATACTAAAGATCGACCACAACACTTAAATGATTTCGAATAACAATCAATAGGAGATAATATTCCAGGGTCACGGGTTATCTAACAATCATGTTGCATTCTTAGCTTAAAATAACTAATTGATTTATCTGGATTGTTGATTGACAGGGTTGATATTACTCATAAGAATCTGTCGAGTTCTTACTCACCTATTCAAGCTACATTAATGCCTATATGTCTATGGAATTAAGATTAACAAGAATGCATTTACACTTCCTGTATTTCAACCGAGCAAGACATTTAGGTATATTTCTATCCTAATTGCGAATTCGTTCCCCGATGTCCGGGTTCAAGAACTTGCTCAATTTAATTCTATATGCAATCTAGAATTCCCACTTTCGAGTTCAACTCTAGATTCATAGATAGTAATTCACTGTTAGCTACTCAGTAAATTAATTAAAAACAGAATTAAATAAACAACCCAATATGATAAAATCAACTTTGTCAAAATTAAACTTCAAACATCAACATTCATGTATCGCCCATGACCCTAGAATAATAGGGTTCTTAGCCACTCATGTTCATGCAATCATCAAACAATTCACAAGAGTGCATAAAAATCAATAAAAGAAGGAAAAATAAGAACTCAAGATGAATTCTGTGGTTCCCAAGCTTTGTCGTGGCTTCTTCCCCCTTCCCAATATGTTAGATGACCTAAAAGAGACATTTTGGGCTTATATATTGCGTACAAAAGTAGTGGCCAAAGTTCTCCTATATCTAATCCAAATTAGCTTCAAGGATTGATGCTAGGGTGGATTGAGTCGCATCAACCTCGTCCTCCACTTCTCAGCTTCGCATGCTAGGGTGGATGTTCGCATCCACCCTTTGTTCCTCCATCTCAGCTTTCCCAGGTGCGGATGTTAAGGCGGATGCTATGGGCCGATTTCACTGCTAAGGGTGCACGAAATCTGATTTTTTTCTAGATTGGATGCGACACATCCAACCCCTCTTCCTCTACCTAGAGCACATTTTCTTCATATTTGTGTACTCCAAACACCCTAAATCATCACACAGAACTCAATTAGTCATAAAACCAATAATTAAACTACGTTGGACATTTTAAAGATCAAATAGCATCAAAAAGCGGTTAAAACATGGGTAAAGTAACATCAACACATATCGAAATATGCCCAACATCACCACCCACACTTAAACATTTGTTCGTCCTCGAACAAACCATCACTATAGTAGACGAAACAAAATTAAGCTCTTATCATTCAAAGCACACTACACCTATGACCATGGTTATTTACAACAATTAGGATCTAGAATATGCATCACATACACTTCCCTTTGCTTATGTCATTCTATAAAAAATATTCGAACAAAGATAACATGCTCACAACAATCCTAACCTCAAAAACCGACTCAATGTCACAATGCACTCATGGCTTGAACACTCAACATCATAGAGAAGTCTAATAACGTTACCTATCCCTCGTGAAA
>AWOL01S0051719.1:14974-42983 GCA_000715115.1 Nicotiana otophora | reverse complement strand
TTTTTGACTTATATATTGCGTACAAAAGTCGTGGGCCAAAGTTCTCCTATTTCTAATCCAAATCAGCTTCAGGGATTGATGCTAGGGTGGATTGAGTCGCATCTACCTCGTCCTCCACTTCTCAGCTTCGCATGCTAGGGTGGATGTTCGCATCCACCCTTTGTTCCTCCATCTCAACTTTTCCCAGGTGCGGATGCTAAGGCGGATGCAATGGGCCGACTTCACTACTAAGGGTACATAAAATCTGATTTTTTTCTAGATTGGATGCGACGCATCCAACCCCTCTTCCTCTACCTAGAGCACCGTTTTTTCATATTTGTGCACTCCAAATACCCTAAATCATCACACACAACTCAATTAGTCATAAAACCAATAATTAAACTATGTTGGGCATTTTAAAGATCAAATAACATCAAAAAGTGGTTAAAACATGGGTAAAGTAACATCAACACATATCGAAATATGCCCAATATCACCACCCCACATTTAAACCTTTGTTCGTCCTCGAACAAACCATCACTATAGTAGACGAAACAAAATTAAGCTCTTATCATTCAAAGCACACTACACCTATGACCANAAAAACCGACTCAATGTCACAATGCACTCATGGCTTGAACAACCAACATCATAGAGAAGTCTAATAACGTTACCTATCCCTCGTGAAACCATGTGCCCTCACAACAAAAGCAGAGATAGTGAAATCAATCCACACATTCGAATCTCATGCTCACAAAGAAAATCGCTCACTCTCACAAAAGAAGTCGCATGCATGCAGTTGGTACCATAGGCTTGCCCTTAATGTAAATCTCTACTAATGTAAGCTCGCTCGATCTAAAATCAATTAGGACTTTTTCATGGTTGTAATGTGGGCTAAGGGACGGGTAGGATATATTTAAGGAATAGTGACTCACCCTCCTAAGCACTTTAATATATCACAAAATTACTTTAAGCGTATTTTCTTCAACTCACTTAAATTCCACAAATAATATCACCCCCAAAAATAGTCCCTTATTCTTTAAGCACTACTGTAATTCATACCCAGTAGCAAGAACAAGACAACAATTTATTCATTTCTATTTTTCCTTTTTTTTTCGATTTTCGCTAGTAATGTAGTATTTTACAAAACAAGTGCATCTTTCTTCCTTTCATTGGTTCCACTCAAAAGTCACCCAACACTTAGTCCCTTCTTACTTCTTTAAGCGCTCATCTAACAATTAAAGTTCTTTAAGAGATAAAAGGATCAAAATAATATCAATTAAGAATAAAAAGGGTATAGGCTTGTAATGTGGGTACCAAATATAAGTCAATAGGCTCAAATTGGTTAACTAGGGATAAATTTTATTTATGATAAGCAATAAGCTCAAAAAGATCAAAGAAAACCTAAAATCATTTTTCAAACCGAGCATCACCTCATATTTCGCTTCAACTCACATACCGGGCAAGTTCTAGATACAAGTACAATACATGGACTACACAAAAACCTCACCACATATGGCACATGACTCATTAAGGACGGTCACATTCCGAATCTCAAACAATGTAAGTATTCACGGAGCAACGAGATATTAAACATTAAGCACAAGGTGAACATAAGTCATGTAAACGAGACATAGGCGCCACAAAATATGCTATCCAATTTAACAAGGCATCATCAATAATTTCAAATCATATAGAAGATACTACACATGCCAAAGCATAAATATGCTACTATCAAACAAGTTAAGGGCGCCTAGGTTCATCATTCTTGCTCCTTTTATTCCCTAAATTCCTAATCTACTCTAAAAATAAAAAATTACTACCCGGTTCAAAATACATCCCATGGACAAGAACCGAGGTACAAAGAAAAACCACAGGGGATTATTACTACCTAAAGAAAATTTACTAACTACTCAAGGCTACTACTCTATTTTTGTGCTTTTCTTTAGTTTTCTGTCAATCTCCTAATACTAACATTAATTTCAAAAATCAAATGAAAATCTTTTTGTATTTTTCTAAGGACCTTAATCCCTCGAGAGAACTGTCCAGGTAGTCCGTCGTCGGGAAAAGTCCTTTATTTTCTATTTTTTTTTGTGTGTCTTTGATAAGGCTACTTACTATGACTACACACAACAATGGACTGAGAGTTACTCCATATAGATGAATTTACTAACTATTATAGGCCATTAATCCAGTGAATATTACAGCCCCCAACAGTATCAAAATCAACAAAAATTGTAACAATTAAGTACATTCATCAACAAAAATATGAATAACCCCCACCCCCCATTTAAAACCGTGCTTTGTCCCCTGTTCTCTTGCATATCCGTTTGCATTTGCTCAAACAACTGTTGAATGGTGAGCTTAGAAGACCTTCCCTTGTTCGGCTCTAGTGCATGAGTAACATCATATGGTCCTGGAGCTTTAGCCTCAATGTCGTCATTTTCCTTGTCCCATAGTACTCCCATCTCTGCCAAGAAAGCTGATAGGGTATTTGCAAGGAACAACCTCCACTTGTAGTATCCTGGTGCGCTGTATTTGGTCATGCATGATGGCTCCCAAGTTGAGCGGTAACCCCTCCAATAAAGCATACAATATTAGTGCTCGGTGTCGAGGGACATCAGTTTTGTGTTGGCATGGCATCAGGCGATTGCATATGAAATTTAGAACCCCATGTGCTAACGTACTCATGAATTCCTTGGCCAGAGAATGATACTCCATACTCCCATGCTTCCAATTTGCATCCTTCCTGGTAGGGCATAGGACCGACCTAATGTGTGCATAATCTGGTGCTTTGCATATTGAGTCAAACCTATCTGTTAGTGTGTGTGGCACCCCTAAGAAATTATTCAGAGCTTTAGCTGAGACATTAATATCCACCCCTCGTACTCTCACAATGCTGCCTCTGGAATGACGCCAATTGGCTTAAAGCTCTCTGACGATAGTGAGGTTGGCCTTGTCGTGGCCCTTCAAGATAGGTCCCCATTATTGCACCTCTCGAATTGATTTTAGAAAATCTTGGTACTTTTTCTTAAGTGCTCCGATGTTGATTGGCTTTTCTGGAATGTACTTCTTTGAACCCAGTATCTTATTATAATCTCGGAATGCCTTTTCACTAACAAAGTTCTTCTCCCAAGCAGCTCGGTCTATTTGTTCACCCTTATCTTCGTCACTCATGTCGACATGTGGAGGCTCATTATCCGAACTAGACTCGGACTCAGATTCTGCAGTAATCTTCTGCTTTCCTTTATCATTCGGGTCACTCTGCTTAGAGGATTTTCTCTGGTTCGACACAGGTTCTCTTATCTCTATCCCTTTGCTTGGCAGATTTAATGATGTTGTTGTAATTCCCTTCTTCACTGTCCTCCTTACTAATGGTTCCTCCTCTTCTTGCTCTGATTCATCAATTAACTGCCTAGTCTGCAGTTCCTTCTCTTTCTCAGTCCACTTCCTTTTGTTCTTGTGGATTTGGAGCACCTGCTGCCTTTCCGGTAGGCCTTTTGGGCGGTTGCTTGTTATTATCTTTATCTTGTTGCTTGGACGGTTTGCTCTGTGCTGCCATTTATGAGCCTAAGTACCTGCAATGCAAAGAAATCAACAATTAGCATATAGAACAGTGAAGTTCAGCTATAAAGGAGTTGCAACAGCTTGCACTTCCAATCATTCGCATAGTCATGCCATTCAGTACTTCATGAAACTATAGCCCATGGCTTTCAGCATGGATATGATAACTCTCTTCAAATTTACAAATAAGCACTTCGCTATATAGATATCATTATGCACAACATGAGGTTTATCCGAGCGACGCTCACTAACCATGTTCAGTTACACATAGCAGCTCACTCGACCCCACACTTATTCTCACGACATATCATTACGCATAGAGCTCACACAATTCAAATCGAGTAACACTTTACAATTCACGACGTCTAGCATGTGCCGGATGTTCAAATTATTTAGACAATCTATAATAGGATCAAAACATTCCGATAATGCTGTACACAATCAAGACAAACGATCCTACACTTATTCACTAGCATATACCAGTGTTGCTTGATTACTCAGACTTCACCGGCGCCTAAATTTACCTCACAGGCAATTCGTCGAACAGGCGATATACAACAGTTGTGCCTAGTTTCTTCTATCAGTCGGGTAATTCGACTATCCTCCCAAAATTAACGAGATGAAGGGAATTATAGTTTATCATCTCACAACCATTACAACTAACAGGAATGAAAGCTCCAAACCTCAAACTCTTTCAGTTCCCCTCTTAATCACATGTGTGACATTTAAATTGGTAAAACTTAACCTAGGGGAATTTGGGGCAGGGGGTCTGTTGCTACCAGTGAGAGATAGAAGAGAGGAGATTGAGGAGAGGAAAGAAAAAGAAAGAACGAGGAAGAAGATACATACTTGTCGCGTTTGGGGTGAGGCAGTGGTGGTGCGAGGGAGAGGAGATGTGGTGGTTTCAAATGATAAGAGAGGGAGGGTCTGGGAAGAGGAATTTCGCGTTTGGAATTTTTGGGATGTTGAGCATATGATGTGTTAAAATATAACACTTACCTGTGCGTGTGAGCATGGACGCGACGCATTCCAAATGCTTTCTCTGAAATTGTTTTGGACGCGGCTGTGGACGCTATATGCAGACTTCACTGCCTTGAGCAATTGGTCCGTCAATTTGTTTATGCTGAGGGGGATGCGACGCATCCACCCTGTTTTCCCATACCTGGATTTTTTTAATTTTTTTTTATAAGAACTAATTCCTAAAAAATGAACTAACTATGAAAACAAAAGACAGGACTTGGGTGGCCTCCCAAGAAGCGTCTGATTTAACGTCGCGACACGACGCAACACGTTCTTCACGCCTCCACCAAATCCATCGAGGTCTTGTGACGTGCAATGTCACCACCCCAATAGTGTTTTACTCTCTGGCCATTTACCAAGAATATTGCATTGGAACTCGTATCACGTAATTCCATCGCCCCATGAGGTTTCACACTAACCACTTCAAACGGACCCGACCATCGAGATTTAAGCTTTCCGGGGAAAAGCTTTAGCCTCGAATTAAACAAGAGAACTTCTTGACCTGGCTCAAACTCACAATGTTGGATGTGCTTATCATGCCACCTCTTTGTCTTTTCTTTATACAATTTGGCATTTTTATATGCATGCAATCGAATTTCATCAAGCTCGTTGAGTTGTAGCAATCTCTTCTCACCGGCCAAGTCCATCTCCATATTTAGCTTTTTAATCGCCCAATAGGCTTTGTGTTCAAGCTCAACGGGCAAGTGGCACGCCTTCCCATAAACTAACCTGTACGGAAAAGTACCTATGGGGGTCTTGTATGCAGCGTGATATGCCCATAATGCACCATCCAGCTTCCCGGCCCAGACTTTTCTATTCCCACTTACTGTTTTCTCCAAAATCTGCTTTACCTCTCTATTGGAAACTTCTACTTGACCACTTGTTTGGAGATGATAGGCAGTGGAAACCTTGTGCTTAACTCCATACTTTGCAAGAAACATTATTCAGCAATTTGTTATAAAAGTGATTTCCTCCGTCGCTTATCAACACTCTTGGAGTCCCAAAACGTGTGAAGATGTGCTTCTTTACAAAGCTTACCACTACCTTTGCGTCATTAGTAGGAAGAGCAATGGCCTCCACCCACTTAGAAACATAGTCGACCGCCACCAAGATGTACCTGTGCCCATTAGAATATGGGAACGGTCCCATGAAATCAATCCCCCAAACATCAAAAAGCTCTGCTGCCAGAATATTTAAGTGTTCCCATATTGTGCATGCTGATTCATCGGACCTCTTTTTTGTTGCCCCACATAGTATATAGATTCAGGATTCGTGGGCCACATGTCACTCATATGACTATCACCACATAGTTCGCAGCAAATAGACATTTGTTGTACATGTTGCATCTGTTGTGTTTGTTGCATTGTCATTCTGTTCATCTAATTTGCCAGCTTTGCAATATCTGCTCTCATGGCTGAGAAGTCATCAAGCTCAATCACCCCGGATGCCTTCTGTTTAATTTCTCTTCTTGCATCCCCATCTTCTTGCCAATTATGGTCATTAGCAGTGAAGTTATTTAGCAAGAGTTGTATTTTACTATACGGCCTTGCCATGCAATTTTCCCCACAAGCTGAATCAAGATTCATATTTGATGCCTCGTCTAGCCCATCAACAAAAGTGTGACCCAATACCTCATCAGTCTGACAATGATGCGGGCAGTCTCTGAGTAGCTTCTTGTATCTTTCCCAAGCTTGACGAAGTGTCTCGCCATCCCGTTGTTGGAACCCAAGAATTTGGCTCCTCAGCGATTTTGTCTTCTTAGTAGAGAAAAACTTGATTAGGAATTTCCTTGCTAAATCATCCCAAATGTGGATTGAGTTCGCGGGCTCCTTTTGCAACCGTTCCTTAGCTTCCCCCCAACAATGAAAAAGGAAATATTGTCACTCTGACATAGTCCTTGGAAACTTTCGGATAATTGTAAGTGTCCGTAATTTCCAAGAAGTTCTGAATATGCCTTTGCGGGTCTTCTTGAGATAGACCCACATATTGCCCTGTGGATTGAATCAGCTTTACCATGTACTGTTTGAGTTCAAAATGCCCCGTGATATCAGGCTTCACGATAGCCTGAGTCATATTAGCAAGATTGGGCCTTGCGGCTTCTATCACCGGACGCTCCTCATTACCTGCCATCTCTATTGGCTGTGGTTGAACTACGATGTCCAACTCTCTTTCTATTCTCGTTCTAGCTTCGACTTCCCTCCTCACTCTATGAAGTGTTCGTTTAATTTCTGGATCAAAAGGAAGGAGGTTGTTTGCACTTCTACTCCTCCGCATTCAAGAAAAGATCATGCGTTAACACAACCAAGGTAAACTAAAAATTAAACCTTGAACAAATAAGTAATAAAAGCGTAACTCAGACAAATAGCTAATTTCTAGGTCCCCGACAATGACTTTCCAACATAGGGTCTCACTCCCTAGTTGATGCCAGCATAACCTGATGACTTTCAAACATATGGTCTCACTCCCTAGTTGATGGCAGCATAACATGATGACTTTCCAATATAGGGTCCAACTCCCTAGTTGATGCCAGCATAACCTGATGACTTTCCAACATAGGGTCCCACTCCCTAGTTGATGCTAGCATAACCTGATGACTTTCCAACCTAGGGTCCCACTCCCCAGTTGATGCCGGCATAACCTGATGACTTTCCAACATAGGGTCCCACTCCCCGGTTGATGTCGGCATAACTTGATGACTTTCTAACATAGGGTCCCACTCCCCAGTTGATGCCAGCATAACCTGATGACTTTCCAATATAGGGTCCTACTCCCTAGTTGATGCCCGCATAACCTGATGATTTTCCAACATAGGGTCCCACTCCCTAGTTGATGCCGGCATAACCTGATGACTCTCCAACATAGGGTCCCACTCCCTAGTTGATGCCAGCATAACCTGATGACTTTCCAACATAGGGTCCTACTCCCTAGTTGATGCCAACATAACCTGATAACTTTCCAACATAGGGTCCCACACCCTAGCTCATACCAACATAACCTGGTGACTTTTCCAACATAGGGTCTCTAATCCCTAGTCGATTTCACTTTTATATATAGGGTCTCCACTCCCTGGATTCGAGACGACCAAAAGAACACCACTCTCTCCCATACTCCTCCTAAACCTCATCTCACAAATCCTCACCCCAAAACCCCCATAAAAACCCAATACTTTTACACCTAAAAAATGGCCGAAACCCTAACGCCGCCTTAGCCCCGCCGCCGGAAATCGACTACGGCGGCGGTGGAACTCTAAACCAACTCAAACTCACCCCATACCTTCCTCTCACTCTCCTAAACCTCATTTCACCAACCAAATCCCCAAAACTCCCACCAATAATCATAGATCTGTTTTTCAAAATCCTAAATCCAACCTAGTCCCTCCAAAAATTTCTCCTGTCGAGATCTCCCATCAAGGATCTCAGATCCTAGATGGGAGTCTTGGCACGAGGGTTTTTCACGGCTAAATCCTTTTTTATATATATTTTTCTGTTATTTTTCATTCTTTTTTCTTCCTTATTATTATTGCATGTGTTTATTATTGTTACTGTTTTTATTTATTATTATTCGTTATGTTGCTTAAACTAATTAAGTAATTAAACAGATTTAATTAAGATAAATTAAAAATATTGTAGATTAATTTATTTTTCCTTTTTGCTTTCTGTTTTATTTATTTATTTTATTATCATTATATGTTTTATTTTTATTATTAGTTCTGCGTTTAGTTTTAGTATTACTACTTTATTTATTTTTGTTAAATTAATTGTCATTATTTTTTATTTGTTACTGTTTGTTTAAGTAATTGTTAAGAACTGGGCCTCACTAAAATGGCCCATTCTATTTGGCTCATAAATTGGGCATGTCTTAATAGACATGCCCATAGCTTTGTTAAAAAGCTTAAGAGCCCAAGTCCTTAGGCCAAGAGTGACCTGACTCAAGCCTAAAATCAACTTGGTTTTGAGGTAATTCCAAGACCCTTAAGGGTCAGTTTTGGAATTCTAATTCTGAAAATTATTCAGAAAATACTAGAAACTTCTAGAATAGGGACAACTGTCTCAATGCTGAGTAGGCAAATAGGGATAAGATCTAAAAATATCCAGAAATTGGACACTTGTCCCTTTTCTAATATAAGGAAGGTACTAGAAATTGGACAGTTGTCCATTTCTGTTAAGAAAGATGCTATTTTCCTAATTTTTAGGGAATTCTAGCAGATTCTTTTGTAGCCTAATTCTTATCCCTTTTCACACCTTTACTCTATAAATACACTCTTCCCTTTTTATTATAAGAGCGGACAATATACACCTTTACAGAGCTGAAAAAATCCACATTTTACTTGCACCTAAATACAGACTGAAATAGTTATACACACTTACAATAGACATAAATATTTCTAGACTACCTTAAGATTTAGCTCTCTTTCAAAAGAAAAACTTCTAAAAATCAACTTTGATCTTTCAGAATCAAAAAATACATTCATTTCCTATTTTAAAATCTGGCCATCTTTCTTATTCTGCTGGGTTTCACTATTGTTGTTTTACTCAAGTTCAGGGATTTATTTTCTTTTAGCTATCTGTTTGTTTGCTGCTATCAAGGTACTCTCTTAACAAATGTAAAGTTTCATTCTGTTTTATCATGATTCTTTTGGTGTTTATTGAAGTTTGTGGTTGGTTTGAATATGACTTTATGCTTAAGTTAAGTTATTACATAAATCGTTGTTAGTAAAAGTTGTATGTTTAAGAATTATGTATAAATTCATGAAGAGTTAATTATTTAAAATGTTTTAGGCTGTTTCAGGTATATTAGCTATAATGTTAAATTATTCTAAAAAGATTATAAAATCTGTTTAAAGCTTTCATACATTTATAAAATTTGTACGTTCATATGTAATAGTAAGAACAAGAAAAAATATTTTTAGAAACTTTGTTAGAATATTAATAGGCAGATTTTTATCATTGTCCATGTTAGTAAGATGTAATAATTTAGTTTGTTTTTCCTCTTATGTGTGCTAGTTTAATTAGCAGTTTTATTATGTCGTTAAACAATCAAATATAGTAATTCTGATGCTATTAGTTTTTAAAATCATAAAAAGTCGGATTTTACAAGCAAACTTGACAGTAACCATAATACATTTTCAGGCCCAAAATCAATTGGGTTCATGGAATTGTATTCTAATTTTTTGTTAAATAAAAATGAGTTGATTAAAGGTCTTTATACTTTAAATTTTCAAATGCAAATGAGTTTTAAACTTAGCACTTTAACATAAGTTAATAAGAAAATGAAGACTTAGGCAATCAGTAGGAAATTATTCAAATTCAAGCTAAATTTCGATTTATTTTATGCATATCACAAAATTCCCTTTTAACTTCTGTTTTAAAAGATAAATAGTAGGAAAATTTTGCAATTATTATTACAAATATTAAACTCGTTCAAATAAATACGAATTGGGCCAGAGTCACTTGGATTCATTATCACCAGGCCCAAATTTCTTTAGATAATTTTATTTATTGGTCCACAAATAAATATTGGGCGAGAGTCATTTGGACTCATCATTAGGCCCAAATCTTCCTGAATTAAATGTGTTTAATTGATTGAATGCTTAATAATATGGTATTGGGCCAGAGTCATTTGGACTCCATGATCACTAGGCCCAAATCGTTTGGACTGAATTTATTTAGCTGCCTTAAAATATACATTGGGCCAGAGTCAATTAGACTCAAGCAGGCCCAAATTCTTTTGAACTGAATTCATCAGCTAGGCCCAATAACGAATAATATATGTCTTGGGCTAGAGTTCATTTGGACTCAGTCCTTATCAAGCCTCAAACTTTAAATCTGGGCCTGCTTGACGGATAATACATATGCTGCCCCCATCTAATACAAACAAACATATCACCTAGTATTGAACCTTCACACTTAGCCATATGACATAGAGTATTTAGCTCAAAGATATAAGCATAACTTAAGGTATTTATAATCAACTTAATTATTACAATTATGTACACGCACGCGTGACATAGTTGTGATGCCAAAAACAAACCAAGGTACATGTTTGCTTGATCATGGTCAAATAATCTTAGTAAATAAAATGCCTTAATTAAACACTCGTAGAAATTCTTTAAGCGCGGATTTTAAACTACTATCGTGATTGCGTGCATGTTCGCATGACGTGATCCCGATATTTAAATAAATTCAAGGTACGCGTTCGTGCGACTTTGATCCAAACTTTTTTTTTCTTAAATAAACTAAGTATCGTGAATTGTGTACACGTACGCGTGACATGATTTTTGACACACATTAAAAACTAAACGAGTATACGTACGCGTAGCTCGCATTAAGATAATTCTTCTAGCACAATCGAGTAATTAAAAGCGGTATAGGGTAAAATACACATAGGTCCTAAAATGAGTAATTAAATAAAATGAGCCAAGTATAAATCATTAAGCGACCGTGCTGAAACTACGGAATTCGGGAGTGCCTAACACCTTCTCCTGGGTTAACGAAATTCCTTACCCAGTCTTTTGGTTGCGCAGACTTTTAACCGAGTCAAACTTTCCTCGATTTAGGATTTAAAATAAACCGGTGACTTGGGATACCATAAACTATCCCAAGTGGCGACTCTGAATTAAATAAATAATTTCATTTCGAATAATGTCACTTAAATTGGAAAAACTCCCATATCCCCTGCGAAAAAAAAAGAGGTGTGACACGCACGAAATAGCTGTCTACTTCAATGTGCTTAGTTCTTTCATGGAACACGGGGTTCCTAGCAATATGCAGAGAAGAGAGGCTATCACAGTGCACATGTATTGGCAAACAAACTGGCACAGTGAGATCTTCAAGTAGTCTTGATAGCCAAACAAGTTCACCAATAACTTTTCCGAGGGCTCTATATTCTACTTGTGCTGAGGAGAAGGATATGGTTTCCTGTTTCTTGGACTTCCAGCTGATGGGGCTGCCACCTAAGAACACAACATAACCAGATACTGACCTTCTAGAATCAGGGCCGGTTGCCCAATCAGAGTCACAATAAGCAACCAGTGAAAGATTATCTGCATTGCTGAAATATATATCCAGAGTAGGATCCTTCTTCAGATACCTCAGTATATGATAGGCTGCATGTAAGTGGGTCTCCCTAGGATCTTGCATAAATTGGCTGAGATGTTGGACCCTATATGCTATGTCTAGTCTAGTATTAGTAAGGAAGTTCAATTTTCCAACCAATTTTCTGTAGAAGGTAGGATCAGATGATGAAGCCCCCTCTTTTGCTTTCAACTTTACTATAGGATCAAGGGGAGAAGTCAAGGCTGGAGAATGGAGACACTCATATTCCTTCAACAAGTCCAAAATAAATTTTCTTTGTGAAATGATAATACCATCTGATTTGTAAAGAATTTCCAGTCCCAGGAAGTAATGTAACTGCCCCAAGTCCTTAATTTTGTACTTGTCATGTAGGAAAGCCTTGAACTGGTTGATTTCTTCAGAATCAGTCCCTGTGAGCAACACATCATCTACATATACTGCTACAAAGACAATGGAGGAACCTGGTTTTTTGTGGAATAAAGAATAGTCATACATGGAATGTGTGTACCCCTTGAGTACATGACTTCAGTCAACTTATCATACCATTGTCTGCTTGCATGTTTTAGTCCATAAAGGGACTTGTTCAACCTGCAAACCAACCCTGGAGAGTGTATTTCAAGACCTGGAGGAGCTTGAATATACACATCCTCATGCAAATCTCCATGAAGAAATGCATTGTTCACATCCAGTTGTGAGATTTTTCATTTTTTCTTTGCTGCTATGGCAATGAGGGACCTAACAGTGGTCATATTGACTACTGGGGAAATGGTCTTTGTGCAATATATACGAGCTTGTTGAGTATACCCCCTAACAACTAACCTTGCTTTGTATCTTTCTACACTACAATCTGCTATATGTTTTATTTTATACACCCATCTACACCCAATGGCCTGTTTTCCTTTAGGTAAGGGGACTAGATCCCATGTGTTATTAGCATACAAGGCTTTAAAACCCTGTATCATGGCACTTTGCCAAGCATGATACATAGTTGCTTCTTCATATGAAGTTTGTTCTCTATCATTACAGATGTTCTTTACAATATGCTGACTATCAGGATGTAGGGCATCAGAAGTAATATGATTATTATAGAAAAACATGGCATCTAGGGAGAAATTAGAGTTAGATTTTAGGTTTGGTATATTGCAAACATAATCATTCATATGTGAAGGGAGTTTGTGTTCCCTATGAGATCTTCTGAAACCCAGTGGTTCCTCTATTGATTGTTAAGGTGAAGTCATGTCCTAAAAATGTTCAACTGGAACCTGTGTCTCATATGAGGAAGATATAGGTGAGGAGGTGACAGGTGATGCATCAGAATTTAGGAAATTGGTGTTCTCCTGATCACTAATGCCGTGAGATATACAGGTATCAGTGTGATCATGTGGATTGTCAGTGAGTGGTGAATTATGGAAGGTAGGTGAAATGTTGTTTATAGTATGATTGAAAATGAAAAGAAAAATTGACTCATAGAAGGAAACATCTCTAGGGATATATATTTTCTTAGTAGCCAGACTTAGCACATTATACCCATTTGTGCCAAAGGATATCCTACAAACACATGTGGGGTAGTTCTTGGTTCAAGTTTGTCTCTGAGAGGATTTGGTACAGTGGGGTAACACAAACACCCAAAAATCCTCAAGTAAGAGTAGTTGGGCTTTTGCAACTCAAGAAATGTGTCCAAGTGGACCTACTATAATCATCTACCAGGGTAAGGAAGTATTTGAAGTTATTATGTATGGCACATGATAGGGATCCCACATATCCATATGGAGTATTTCAAAATTTTAGTAGTTCCAGTTGTTCTCTGGGGAAAGGGAAGCCTAGATTGTCTGGCCATAGGGCAAATATTGCACATAAAAGGTTGTTTGGCAGAAAAAGTTGCAGGTATAGTAGGAATCCCTTTCATTTTGTTGAAGGGTACATGACCAAGTCTGAAATGCCACAACAGAACTACATTATCACTAAGAGATGAACTATAAGACAAACCAGAAATATTGTCTTTATTATTGCAATTGGAATTATTTCTAATAGGAGATGGACTGTAGGAATGGGATAGACAGTGTGTAGTATTCACATTATCAGCATGAACAGAAAAACAAGGAAGATCACAATTTTGTTCAGGTGTAAGACTACCTTTCTTCAGGCACTTAGAATAGAGGAAGTACAACCCATCATTTAACTTACCAATCTCCAGAGGCCTTTTCAGTGAAGGGGCCTGCAGTAGACAAGATTTGTCAGAGAAGGATGCAATGTATTTGAGATATACTACTAGGGAACTGATAGACACTAGATTAAACTTGAAGGATAGAATGAACAAGACTTTGTACAAAACAATTTTAGGTGTTAGAGATACATCTCCAATTTCAGTTACTTTAACTTTGTAACCATTTGAAAGTTTAACTAACAAAGGATATGATAGGCTTACTATGTTTTGCAGGTGAGTTTTGTTAAAAGTCATATGGTGTGATGCCCCAGAATCTAAGATCCATAAGTCAGCTTTTGCATTAAAATATTTGCATGATGGATTATCAAAATCAATTGAAGAAGTGCAAGCAATCATACCTGCAAAGTTCACAGATGCTCCACTAGACATGTTTGCACTGACTGAATTCTCTCCAGTGTTTCCCATCTGAAAATGCTGTAGTAAGCTGATAATTTGTCCATATTGCTCCTATGGAAGGCTCATACTTTGATTTACTCCTTTGTGTTCCACCTCCTCTCCTCTTTCTACGTTTGTGACTGCATTTGCCATGGCATGTTTTCCTTTGTTGAACCTTGTGTTGTTATTGTATCCTTGAGAACTCTGTTTGTACCGTTGTGGCCCTTGATTAAAACCATGAGGATATCCATACATCTTGTAGCACTTTTCTTTGGTGTGACCTTGTCATTTGCAATAGTCACAAAAAGGTCGAGGTCTGCTATTTGCAATTTGATTTCCAGTTCCAGTTGAGTAGTTTGTCTTAAAAGGTTCTTCCTCCTAGATTGACATTCAATGCCACGGATTCAACATTTAGTTGATTTCTTGGCCTAAACTCCCTCTGCTTTTCCTCCTGTATCAGAAGGGCAAATGCATGTGCCATGGATGACAAAGGATTCATTATGAGTATGCTTCCTCGAACAACCATATAGACTTCATTGAATCCCATTAGAAATTGTATCAACCTTCTATCTTGCTCTGCCTTATGCATGCTTTCCTTCGCCCTACAGGTACACACACAACTGCAATGAGTTTTGATGCTGAGAGTGTTCAATTCTTCCTAGAGCTTCTTCATTTTTGTGTAGTAGCCAGTGATATCAAGCACTCCCTAACTCAAATCATTGACTTCTTTCTGAATTTGATACAGTTTAGCTCCATTTGTCTGATCATACCGATCCTCTAGTTCCTTCCACAGCTCAACATAGTCATTTACATATTCAACACTGTCATCGATGTCCTTCTACAGAGAATTTAAGATCCACGAGGTGACCATATCGTCACACCTTTCCCACTAACAAAAATTGTGGAGACGTTACATCGGGTCTCTTACTATCCCTGTTGATAAAACCTAATTTGTTTTTCAGTGAAAGGGCTCTCAATACGCTTCTTCTCCAGGAACGATATCCAATTCCATCAAATGGAACCAGAACTAGTGTAGAACCAAGACTATCAGAAGGATGTATGTAAAGAGGGCTAGTTGTGTCGATTACCGTATGTGTTGTCGCCGTTGTGGTTGTCTCTTCAGTCTGCTAAGTGATTGCCATCGAAATTATGTGAAGATAGTTGAATCGATCTTCATGTGGCCGAGATTTCTTCTATTTGTCGACAAATCATCACTGCATGTGTCCGATCCAAGTTTTTCCCAAACTCTAATTGATGAAGGAAAAACCCTAGATTGTACGGTGGCTAGAAACAACCGAATAAGAAAGGGCATGGTCGATGATAGAACCTCCGCTCTGATACCATGTTAAGATCACAGATATGGATCGAGCTCTGTATCTCCTCCAATGGAGGATTCAATAGCTTCTAGGAGGTGGAGCTCGTAGAGAGATAAAGAGAACTGTTGAGAGTCTTTTTAATTTGTGAAATGAAAATTCTGATTCAATGTATTGGGTACTGTTCAATATATATACATGTGACATCCACTAACTAGTTTCCACTAACTAGCTAATTTGTAAACTAACACTAACTAATGCTGACTCAACCTAATTACAAGAAGATAAATACAGTATAACAGTATAGTCTTAATAAAACTACTGCAAATAAATAGTACTTGCATGTATTCCAGCTTGTTTGGATGGTTGTACCATATCATTTCATAATATATTATATTGTACTGTATTGTATCGTTTGATGAATACAATATTTTGACAGATTGTATCGTTTGCGTTGTTTCATGATATCATGCACCAACAATATGAAGAATAAACTTGCGATATTATAAAGAAAAAATATGATACGAGATAAAATTGATATATAAAAAGGTAGGGTAAATGATATAATAAAATTATTTAATAATAATGAAGGGTGAGATGAGAGGAAAAGACAAGGTAACGACGCGATCACACCAAATCGATCGTTACATAAAGTGGCACATTTCGTCGTTACGCCACGATAGATTTAACGATGCGAAACAATTAAATTTAAGTAACAATCAAAACAAACATCGTATTTAAAGTAACAATACGATACAGTAAAATATGTAACAACCATCCAAAATTAACACACAGTAATAAAATAAATCAAAATATTAAAATTTACTACTAGAATCTTTTGCTATGCAATTTTCACGCACGAGAAAACAATTTTGATCTTTATTGTATCTTTTATTTCATCTTCAGCTTAACTTTTCTTTAAAAATGTGCATTTTTTCCCTATCAAATGCCATTAGAGAAATATCTCAGTGTTTGCAAAAATTGAAAAACTACTCTATTAGTTGATGTTTTTCAAAAAAATACTGAAGTAGTTTTTTCAAGAAAAATTTCTTTTTATGGAAATTAGTTCCACCTAAAAGATTAATCAAATTGATTATGTATGAGTATCGAATCAATCAAAATAGTGAAAAGAGTATATATGCAATCGTTTTTTTTTTTAATTTAGATTAAAATTTACAATTAATCTAAAAAGGAATACTAAAAGATTCCTAGAAATTTTGAATTTTAATTTGATAATATATTTTACAACAACAACAACCCACTATAATCCACTAGTGGGGTCTGGGGAGGATAATGTGTACGCAGACCTTACCCGAGGTTGTTTCCGATAGACCCTCGACTCACTCCGTCCAAGAACTCTCCACCTTACTCTTGGTGTAGTAATATATTTTAAATGTAAATATTTCAAGCTAACAAGCTTCCCCACGAAGCAATATCTATTGAGTATATGTATTATGCACTAACGATATAAATTGTTACACGATCAAGTCATTTACAAATTAATTTTATATAATTTTCGGTACAAATACGAATTAATCTATACCTATACTATATTAAAAGCACGAAGGCTCTTACTGAAATATCGTTCGTCTTTTTTACCCTTAAAAATTAAGTTTACACTGGACAAAATAGTAATTTTATTAGTTTTCTAATATTTAGAAATAGCTATTTAATTCACTCCCTAAAATTTAGGACTTCAAAATCAATTAAAGATTATGTACCAAATCCTTATTTGAGCCATGTAATACAACATATGTGTAAAAAAATTAATTGTACGTTTCATTAACATGTAAAAATCTTTTGATGGAACACTTTCAATTCCTAAAGTCATATTAGGAAACGTATGAGCACTTTGGAATCCTTTTAGCTATATGAGTCCTTTTTGTTTTTAAACATTAACCAATTATATTTCTATAAATATTTTAGGCAAAAGTTTCGTTAAGTATTCATATATATTTAGGTTATAATCCATTACTTTCAATCCTTTTACTTTAGGAGTTTTTTTTTTTTAATATACGTTTGGCTAAAAGAAAGGGAGGACGAGGGTGTGAATCAGAAAAAAGGAAAAAAACATATACCAAATTATTTCTCTTAGGTAAAATATATATAATTTATTTTTATTATCACGACCAGAAAATAGTAAATGTCCTTCGCCTTTTACCCTTAAAAAATAACTTTTACAATGAACAAATTTGTAACTTCGGTTAGTCTCCTAATGTTTAGGACTTTGAAATCAATTAAAATTTTGCATATTAAATTTTTTCTTATTAAAATAGGTAGGAAATATTAATATTTAGAAATTTAAAATCAATAAATATTTTACCTTATGTAAATTGTACTAATTGACAATACATCCTTTGTGCAATACGTATAAAATCAAGATGAGAACGATGGCGACTTCAATTAATTTCTAATTAAAAATTAAAAATTGGAGACATAAAATCATATTAATTCATGTTCAATTAAGCACCCAGAATAATTATTTAATATCATATTTATTTACAAAAAAATATACAAGCCTAAATTTATCTATATCTATATATATATATACTATATTAAAAGCACGAAGCCCCTATCGAAATGTCGTTCGCCTTTTTTACCCTTAAAAGTTAATTTCACACCAAACAAAATAGTTATTTAATTATTTTTCTAATATTTAGGAGTTCAAAATTAATTAAAATTTTATTTAATAATATCCTAATATTTAGGTTTTCAAATTCAATTAAAACTTACCTTATTAATTGTTTTCCTTATTTGACTAGTTTTTATAAATATCCTTTTGGAGTTTAATGCGTGATTGTTAATTTTTTTTTTTATTCTAAGCCCCTAAGGTATACAATAGTATTGTTTTCTCCAAATTGCCAATAATTGATTACCTAAAAATATGAAACATCCATCAGCAATGTGTGTTCGTTTTTTCCTATTAAACCCTTTACAATTTTGATTTAATCTTAACTTTAAATTTCTAGAAGTCTGAACTAATATGGTGTTAATTTAGGAGTAAATTAAGCTGCAGCCATACTATGTGAATTTGCAACTTCAATTAATTTTTTAAACTTAAGTTAAACTAATGTATTTGGAACCCTTGAAATAACTATAATTTTGTCATTTTGCCTCCGATAATTTTGAAAATTGACCTCCACATTGTGAACTCTTGAAATTTCAAAATTGTTATTAGCAGAGTGCATTCAGAGTGAGTTTAGGATATTATTGATTTTTGTTTGATATTAGATGAACGTGCAAAGAAGAAAATTTAGACTTAAATCAGTAAGAATCCAGGCAACCTTTTTACACAAGAAGAGGTTCATTTGGCTATAATTTTGATTAACTTTGAATGAAGAATTTTTTTTATAACGACATTATGAACGTAGAGTTTACAAAGAGATGCTGGATGAGATACAACAACACAACATATTTGTATTTTATATAATAAAATATTTATAACTATAAATACTATAGAACTATTTACAACTAAATTCATTCAAAAAATGTTGAATTCAACTATATATTATATCAATTAAGGGTGTACGAACCGAACCGAAAAATCGCACCAAACCGAAATGTCAAACCAAACCGATTAAAAAAATCCGATGAGGTTTGGTATTAACTTGGTTTGGTATTGAGTAAAAAAAATCCGAACCAAACCGACATATAAATATATAATTTTTATATATACATTTAAGACTTTATATATAATTTTCTTTAAAAAATGTCTAGAAATATTTGAGATTCTCTTATGGGATGTAATATTATATAGAATATGAAGTACTCCATTTTTATTAGTTTTAAATAATGTGTTGTATGATCATTTTCTTATCAATGTTATTGAAATGCGTCAATCTCTTTGTTTTACTATATTCATATGTCAAGATCTATTATATTCCTATATCTTTTTTGAATTTGAAGTGGTATTTCGATAATTGAAAATTAAATAGAACATATCATTATTTAGGTATCATATTGATTTTTATATTTAATTATTAAATTCGATTAACTTTGAAAGTGTACATTAATGAAAATTTATTGTTAGATAACTAAAACAATAACTATCATGAGTTACTAAGAAAATTCTCCCGTAAGAATATTTTAATAGATCATATATTTTTTATTTTTTTAGTTTTTATTAAATATATATTTACTTATAAAATTTAACAAAGTAAGATAGACATATTATTCATGTAATAAAATAAACCCGAAAAAATCAGAAAAATTCGACAAAACCGAACCAGTCCAAACCGATATAAATGGTTTGGTTTGATTTTAATAAAAAATGAATCAACCCGGTCCATGTACACCCCTAATATCAATGTACTAATATTTTTTTCATCATTAAAACATATATTGCGTTTAGTTTTATCTCCGCTGCTATTTTTTAATAATTTGTATGCATTTTATATTGATTAACGTGATGCACACATACAACGCACGTACACTGAAACTAGTAATATTTAAAACATAAGAAGCAATCTGTAAAAGATCAAAAATACATTATAATGAAAACTTTATTAATATTATTGATGCATATACTTTAAATCCTAATTTTGCAATCCATATTCTATTCAATTCAAAGAGTTGCAGCTCTCTATATATTTTCCTCGTTCCGCTCCAACTCAGAAACCCCAAATCACCGGTTTTTTCTGCATTGGTAAATTCTCTTTCTCTCTCTAGAATCCTCTATTCTCTTATATTTATCTATTGCTGATTAATAATCGATTTCCTCTAAGTAAAAAAAGTTAATCGGGTTGATTGCTGATTTGGGGGTTTACGGTAAGGGGTTTGGAAAATCTTAGTAGTTGTTTAATGGGTATTTTTCGATTTTTGATATCTGATGATTTTGTTGAGTGTTTAGTGATAATAGTACTGTGTTAGAATCGACGGAATCTATTGCAGTCATCAATTTGGCGGCAAAACAGTTGGATAAAAACGAGCAATTACAGGTTGAGATTTTAAGTTTTTTTTTTAGTTTTTATTCTGTTATGTATTTGAAGGCTGTGAGTATCTGATTGTGAATTTCAGTTTATTGATTTGTAGTGAGTATATGTTGAACGTGATTAAAAATATTCAATGTGTATAGAAAATTTGATCTTGAGCCGAGTTTCTACCAGAAAAATCATCTCTGCCTTCTTGAAGGTAGGGATAAGGTGTGAGTACACTCTACCTTCCCCAGACCCACTAGTGGGATTACACTGGGTTGTTGTTGTTGTATAGAAAATTTGAATTTACAAAATTGTAAAAACTTGGGGCTTTTCTTCCCTAAACTTTATATTAATTTTTGGTCCTACTTTGTTACTTGTATTTCCTATGGAATGTTATTCAATTGGCTATGGATGAACTGTCTGTTACTTATACCTACAATGAGAACGAGCTCTGGGCTGAATACTGGTTTGGATTGTCTTACTTTTAATTAAGTTCCAGGTGTATGTGAAAACTAAATAATTTACTAATACTTCACTTGATGGAGGCATATAGTACTTTTGTCTCTTCTTAACCCTCTCCCCTTTGTGGATTCATTCCAGGTCCTTACTTGTTTGAGATAGTTATTATAAAATTAATAGAACTTAAAATGAATGAATCATGAACGAAGAACAGAAATTTAAAAATCGACTACTTCAAACTGGCTGTAATACCAGTTAAGGTCAGATAGACCCCTATTACACAAGTTTGGTTAATATTCATCCAGACTTGGAGGCAATACAACAACAACAACAATAACATACTTAGTCTTATCCCACACTGTGGGGTCTGGGGAGGGTAGTGTGTACGCAGACCTTACCCCTACCTTGTGAGGATAGAGATGCTGTTTCCAATAGACCCTCGGCTCAGGAAAGCATAAGCATCACATTAATGAAAATATAGACAAGAAGGGACAGAGTACCAAAAAACCATATAAAAGCAGAATAAAAACAAGAAGATATTAAGGTACAAACTTGGAGGCAATATTCATCAAATAACAAATTGGTTTTGTTCCGACAAATTTCTTACCAGAAAGTTGTCCAATTAATTACAGAAGCAAGGAAGGAAACATTATGTTCCTTATCCCAAAGATGTCGAGGGTGTTGTGAGTTGAGCACTGGGTTAGATCTGTATCCATTGAGCTTTCAACATTACCCTGTGAACTCTTTGCAAAAGCGTTTCCTTCCCGTCTTTTCATACTCCTAGTGCAGGGTTGAACCTTTTGTCTCTCTTGAAAATATGATTTAGTAGCTTCTTTTCCCTCTGCCCCTTGAAGAAGATACCTTTTCTTTGTCTTCCTTCAAACTCCATGCTGGTTTGACATATCACAGTTTGTTGTTTTACTATTATGTGCCTTTAATTGGAGTGACAGGATAAAGTTTGCCAATGGAGTTTGACAAAGAAGAGAATGGTTTTATTAGTGTTCCTGCTCCTGAGTTTGGTGCAATATTCATGTCAAACATTGCAACAAAGAGAGACTGCTTTAAACATAAGGTCTTTGGCCTTCCATCATCCATGGCTAATTTTGTAAAGGAGGTCAAAAAAGGAATGATCCTGTTCCTATTTGAATATGAAAGGAGACAACTATTTGGAGTGTATCGGGCTATCTCAGATGGGGAAATGAACATTGCAGCCCATGCATTTAGTTCGTCAGGGAAGCAGTTTTCCGCGCAGGTATCATATGTCAAATGATGGTTCTTAACATTCAACAAGAACTATTGTTAGGTTGAATAATACAAGGATAATTTTGGTCTATTTTTGCTTTCATGTTCTCTTCCCTAGGTCCGATTTGTGCCGATCTGGTACTGTAGTCCACTATCTGAAAATGAGTTCCGCGATGCCATTAGGGAGAACTACTTTTCTGCAAGGAAGTTCCACTTTGGTCTGTCTGATGAGCAGGTCTGATGATTATTCTCTGTATTTGGGCTTTCAATCATCATATACTTTAGCTGAATATTTCTGTTACTAACTGTTCCTTCTCAATAAGCAGGTTCATAGGCTTCTTAGGTTGTTTAGTTCAAGAAAGTTAAAGAATAAGTTACCCCCAAGAAAGCTCACAACTGGAGTGAGCAATGGAGTTGACGAAGACCATATAGTGGTCAATAACAATTCATATGCAGCAAGTGGTGATTTTGATATCAAACGTTCTGATGTTGATTTAGAGCCTTCCCTTTCAAGAGGATATCCAAGGTCATTCCGTGGAGTAAAAAGAGTCAACGATGACATGTTTTTAATTGAGCATAGAGTGAAGGACAGAGTTAAAATTGATTCTGCTGAACATCTCTACTATAATGATAAGAAGAGAAGATTAGGTTATGATGGAAGGTTATTGAGGGATACTGCTGCTGAAGATAGGCTTCATATTCACTCCCTCACTGAACATGAAGCAAATTTAGTGGTAAGAGATCAGATAGTAAATGAAGATAACATGGATGGTAATTTTGGTCTGGGCAGATCAAATCAGCAAAGAAAGCCTTCAGATGGTGATAGAACTAGAATTGGTACTCATTATGCAGGTTTTCTAAGGAACAATAGTGTGGATAAAGCACATGGCATGGATAACTCTCATGAGCCTTCCCTTTCTAGGAAGAATAAAAGTGACCCCTTTTGCAATATTGGAACTGTAAGTGATGACTGGCAGAGTTCCTTGGATAGAGTAGGAAAAAAGAGCCATTTGGACTCTGATATTTATTCTACAATTGTGTCTGAACGCTTTGTGAACTCACCATACAATCAGAAAGGAATGTGTAAAGATGGTAGATTATTCACGAGAGAAATAAGCAGAAATGAATCTAAGTTTCATACAGGTCTCGGAAGAGGATTTGATCGTCAAGCAGCCACTGATGATGATGAATGCTTCCTTTCTAGGTGTAAAGGAGCAAATAAAAAATGTGTAGATAGCTTTCTTATCCCGGCTGCTTCAGATGGGAACTCCGCTTATGCCGGAGATGTAGGTAGACAAGTGGCTGAAGTTGGTAGTTATCCAATGAATGATTTTGATATGCTGGTCCCTGGTACAGAAAACTTTCAGAGGCCTCTCACCGTGTCTGGTCACACTAGTTACTCTCCAATGAACAAAAGAACCTCAGGGTACTCTACCATGTTTCTTGCTGAAACAGAATTTCCTCAGTCAACAGAAGCACAAAATCTTGGTCCCTCTTGCTCTAAATTCCATGACGCAACAATTCCAAGAGTCATGCCACATAAGCATGAATGCCCCAGTTCTTGTTATGAACATACCGAGACTTATGAAGTTGAACAAGGTTCAAACTTTGTGCAAAAGCGACCTTCTTCCGATGTTAATAAAAAGAATAACTATGCATCATCTAAAGGAATATCTTCTCCATATTCCTATCCAGAATTTACGAAGAGGGGCGTGGAATCAGCTTCTGAAGATGGACACATGATTCTGCTTCGATCACACGATGGGTTCAACACTCCACCAGTAAATGTTGGAATTTCTGAGGCAACGGAACCAAATAAGTCTCGTTCTTTTAGTTATAGAACTGCTTTCATTCCAAGGGAATCTATTGGTCAACAATTTAGGGATGATATTAACGAGGGCGAGAATTGGAGATTTTCATCTCAATCTGCCCTAAGTTCAACTGCTCATTCTTATTCTGGTAATTATCAATGTGCTGATGAGGAACTAGGTGATGAGCATGTTATATGGCAAGGGAGTGATATAATAAATGTTAGAAGAAGATCCCGGTCTCCTAATTCAAGTTGGTTGTCCCATCAAGGAAATGTTTTGACAAATCTTGACCACGCCAACAGCCCTGGAGCAGATATTGTTAATAATGAATACGAGGATAACATTTTAACTGATGTTGTACATTCTGATTCCAGAAATTCCGGAAGAAGTGTGTTTAATCGCTTATCTGTGGCTCCTAAAGTACGCAAGTTGAGAGAACAAGTAGCTGATCACAGTATGAGCTATGATGAATATTATATGGATACGTCAGTTGATGAAATTATGGACTTGTTATACGAGGATCAGAATATTGTACCAAAAAAGCCATTGAATCGGAAACCATTTATTCGAAAAGTTGGATATGGTGAAACTAATAGGTCGGGAAAACATGCTGCAGTTGTCAAGAATGACACAGAGCAGCCCGGTGATTCAATGGTGAGAGTTCTGAGAGAAAGTGCAAATGAAGTTCTTGAAGAAACTGTGAACCATGTCCTCGCAGAGACCAGAGTGGTGGACTTCAAGCGCAGGAGGGAGACAAATCGAGCTTCAGAACAGACTAATGCTAAATTCAACGAAGAAGAAAAAACAAATGCCAGTGAACACACGGTCCTTCAGAATGCACAAGAAAACAGTTGTAGAACTGCTGTGGCTAAGGATTCAACTGATAAGCCATCAAAGCGTAGAAAGCTTGTGCGTCCAGTATTTGATGAAAACAACTCCAGGAGTGATTTGAATCACCAACTTCCTTGTCAGACAGTTGACAAGGTTAACACAGGGAATTCAGATTCGAGCGAAGTTCAATCCGCTCTCTAATAATTAACAATCTTGGTGAACAAAAAGATTACTCCATTGGTCATCAAGTTCCCAACATGCTAACTCAAGGGGCGGTTTGCATTGTCTGAAGCTTGATATATGATGATGACGAAACTGAAGGAGGTAGTGCCATGATTGTATGCTAAATCATATAGGTTTTCCCTCCAGCGTATGACTGTTTTAGATCTTATGTAGATTTGCGCATCAAGTTTTGTTTAAAAGGTCGTATTTTGATATGCAAATGAACAAATTTGCCCCTTGTGTAAATTTGCTATTTGCTTCCTCCATTTGTACCGCATAACAATATGTTGTTATTTTAGTTGATCTCGTATTTTATCCTACTAAAGCCATTATCATCCAAAACAGTTTACTCACAATGGAAGAAGACTAGCTAATGAAATATAAGTAAATGTAAAATGAAGGAAGCAAAGTGGTGGAATTTCATGGGTAAATCATCTTTAGTTTTCTTAAGAATCGGTGATACTCGAACATTAGCAAATGAAATTGCACAGATAATAATTCAACGAGAATAGAGGGGGTTAAGTGGGTAAAAGGTCAATGCAAAATGTATAAAGGGCAGCCCCGGTGCACTACCAGACCACAAAATGTATGTTTTCCAAAATATAAAATAAAATAAATAATTAATAAAACTGTTCAGTCTATTATCAAGACGCATATATCCTTAAAACCAGATCCATTTTAGTAAAAAACAAAATAAAAAATAAAAATCCGGTGACTACTGGATCGCCACCGACCGCTGCCGTAACACATTCATAACAGAATCTCTGATGATTTTCCAGTAGATGTGCAAATGAGAATGAAATTGAGTGAGATTAAGAGTGTTGAAGATGCTTTGTTACTAAAAGGATCACCTTTGAGGGAAGGGTGGGGTGAGTGGTTTTAAAAGAAGAGTGATTTTTTGAGGCGGGATCGGATGTTCAAGTCGAATTTGGAGGCGTTAAATCCAAATAATAATCCCATGTTGCAGGATCCTGATGGAGCTGGGATTACTGGATTGAGTAGAGGGGATAAAATTGTATTGAAAGGGTTGATGAATGAGCATAAGAAAGTTCCATTTCTGGTGAAAAAGCCACTTTCGGTTTCTGAATTGAGAAAATCTGAGCTGGTTAGTGATGCTTATGGTGGGGCTGGCCAAAAATGATGCCTTCCAGTCGAAAGAGTTGAAGTTCAATACTGAATTAGTGAAAACTAATGATGCGTATGTGAATAAAGGGAAGAGAGCGGAGCGTAGAACATTAAATGATAATGCTAGAATTGGAAAAAGAGCTGTACATGTTCATGATACTGATGAAAATTTAGCTACTAGGAGTAATAAAGGGATACACAATGGTAATAGGAAATCTGTGGAAGGTGAGACAAGAGGTGAAGTTTCTGGGCAAGTCTATGCTGACGGAAAGAGATGGGGTTACTTTCCGGGTTTGCAACCCCGGTTGTCTTTTGCTAATTTTATGGATTCCTTTTTCAGGAAAGCAAAATGTACTATGAGATTTTTCATGGTGTGGAATTCTCCTGCGTGGATGTTTACCACTCGGTATCATAGGGGACTTGAGAGCGTACTTAACCATCATCCGGATGCCTGTGTGGTGGTTTTCTCTGAGACAATAGAACTTAACTTCTTTAGTGGTTTTGTGAAGGATGGGTAAATTCCTGAATTTCTTTCTGCCTTCAGTTCGTAATGTTTGTTTGAATTATTTGAAGTTTCCATGTTAGCGTCAGGAAGACTGTACTAATTATGGTGTTTCCTAGAAGTCTTAAGTTCTTCTTACAGCAGCAAAGGAATAAGAAAAAGAAGATTGTCTTAAGTTGTTCTTTGTGCATATATGCGCGTGTGCATGTTTATCGTGTTGTATTCTTCTATTTGCAATTTTATTGGGAATGGATTTGATGATGGCTTATTTTCCGCAGCTTCAAAGTGACTGTTGTGATGCCCAATCTTGATGAGCTCCTACAGGATACACCAACACATGTATTTGCTTCTGTCTGGTACGAGTGGAAGCAGACAAAACATTATCCCTTACATTACAGTGAACTTGTCAGGGTGGCAGCTCTATACAAGTAAGGAATATGCGAAATATTTACTTGGCCTTGTATTTGTATTGTATGTACTGTGCAATTACTTGAAGTGTCATTTCTACGATAATGCATTGTAGTTACAATTCAAATATATTACCGTTCGCCTAGAGTGGCATAACAGAGTTCAAAAGCTCTAGTGTTTCTTCTGTATAACATTTTGACTCGACTAAGGCAAAGTAGATAAATAACCAGTACATAAGATCCCGATTGCATATTTGAATCAGTAGAATTACTTATTATATAAAAATGTAAAAAACTTCCGAATTATCATTTCAATATTAACAAGTTGATGTGTAGATCATCAGAAAAGCAGAAACAGGTACCTTCTGTACCTGTATACAGCTCATGAATGGATAACTGATGAATGTGATGGGAATTAGTGAAAGAAAGAAGAGTAGCAATAGATGAGCTTCAATTGACTGAAGTTTATTTCATTTTAATTTTATATTTGTACTTGTTTCTCCTAATTTTCTTCATATAAACTGAAGATGCCCGGAGGATCTGCACATGGTGTTTGTTGACCTAGAGAAAGCGTATGACAAGGTTCCTAGAGAAATTCTCTGGAGATGCCTGGAGGCAAAAGGTGTGTCGGTTCCCTACATTATGGCGATTAAGGACATGTATGATGGGGCTAAGACCCGGGTTAGGACAGTAGGAGGCGACTCTGAGCATTTTCCGGTTGTAATGGGGTTACACCAAGGTTCGGCGCTCAGTCCGTTCTTATTCGCCCTGGTGATGGACGCGTTAACAAACCATATTCAAGGGGATGTGCCATGGTGCATGCTATTCGCCGATGACATAGTTCTGATTGATGAGTCGCGAGTCGGTGTTAACGAGAGGCTGGAGGTTTGGAGACAAGCACTTGAGTCTAAGGGTTTCAAGTTGAGCAGGACGAAGACGGAGTACC
>AWOL01S0051719.1:0-13298 GCA_000715115.1 Nicotiana otophora | reverse complement strand
ATGGTTCGGACATGTTCAGAGGAGAAGCCCAGATGCTCCGGTACGGAGGTGTGAGCAGCTGGTTGTGGAGGGCACGAGAAGAGGTAGAGGGCGGCCTAAGAAGTATTGGGGAGAGGTGATCAGGCAGGATATGGCGAGGCTCCAGATTTCTGAGGACATGACACTTGATAGGAAGATGTGGAGGTCGAGTATTAGGGTTGTAGGTTAGGAGGTAGTTGAGTCGTGCCTTACTTCGTACCATTGTGGGACTAGCCATTTAGGGGTTTTGTCTAAGATAGCTAGTGGCAATGTTGTGGCTTACTATTTCGCTTTTTAGTGTATGTCCTATTTACTAGCTATCGCTTTTGCTTTGCATCTTTACTCTAGATTTCACGGTGTTCCTATTTTTCTTATGATTGTTGTGGCGATACTAATATTTACTAATATTGTCTCCCTTTGCTTTGCATCTTTCTTCTGGATTTCATGGTGTTGCTATTTATCCTATGAGTGTTGTTGTGATACTAATATTGTCTCCCTTTTTATCCTTTTGTCTTTGTTTTTTTTTTTTGAGCCGAGGCTCTTTCGGAAACAGCCTCTACTCCATCGAGGTAGGGGTAAGGTCTGCGTACACACTACCCTCCCCAGACCCCATTAATGAGATTCTACTGGGTTGTTGTTGTTGTTGTTGTTATAAACTGATATTCTTAAACTTGGACTAGAAAGCAACAAGAAAGGTTGTTCATGAAGATAAGAGATAGAATTAATGATGGTGAGAAGACTACTAAATAAGGATCTAAGTTTATACTGGGATATGCAAAATTTTGGATGTTAGCATATGTGTTAATGGATAGTCCACTGAAGTTGTCTGTGGCACATGGTAAGGGTTTTTTAAGATCACATGTTTCTCAGAATTTTTCTGCTCCTAGTGAGGGTTTTGTTTTAGCAATATATGCCCATAGCTGAATTATATGAGTTTTCCTTAGGGAAAAATAAATTGTTGTTTGCACCAACATCTCTTGGCGAAAGCCAAGAACCTTATGACATCATGATCGTGTTAGAATATGTTTGCCATAAATATAGAAATTTATGTGTAATTGTACCCGTTTTCTCCGAAATGTCTAAGTCACAATTTTTTTTGCTGTATCACATTGTTTGAATAATGATTGAAGGATTGACTAAAGGGGGCATTTGACAGATGTTGTCCTATGGGTTATTTACAGCTGTGGTCCTGTTTGTAATGAACTTCTTGCTAATTCCTTTTACTGCAGCATTGTTTTTGCTTCAGTGATAATGATCTTCAATTTCTTTTGATGAAATTCATAGTTTTTCGGTGTTGTTAATAAACTTAATGTGCTCTTTTGCCTTGTCGCTTGCAGGTATGGGGGAATCTATCTTGACTCGGATATCATAGTGTTGAATTCATTGTCTTCGCTTAATAATACTGTTGCTTTTGAGGATGACCTACGTGGAAAAACTTTGAATGGTGCTGTAATGGCATTTAGAAAGCAAAGGTACTTGTAACTCCACTTTTGCCGTCTATAGTTCGTAACTGCTATGTTCTAGTTTGCGTACTTGGACCTTGCAATATCCATCTGTTCTCTGGTATTTTGTAAGTAAGCAATAAAGCAGGTTTGCACGTTCTACAATTGGGGCCAACTGAGAAAGAAATTTGGATATTGAAATAAGAGCAATTAAGGACATTTGAATGGAAAAACACATTATCTTTTACTTTTTAATCTGATGCTGGTGGCTACTGCCGTTTTGTGGATAAAATAACATGTTCTTTTAGTAAGATAAAGATCGACCCAACACACACACACACACAAAAAAAAAAAAAAAAACCCCAACCAAAAAAAAATAAAAAAAATAAAGAGGAAATAAAGCTTTCTTTCATCCTGCAAATAGACAAGGTGGGTTGCTCTGATGGTAAGTACCCTCCACTTCCAACCAAGAGGTTGTGAGTTCGAGTCACCCCAAGAGCAAGGTGGGAAGTTCTTGGAGGGAAGGATGCCGAGGGTCATTTGGAAACAGCCTCTCTACCCCAGGGTAGGAGTAAGGTCTGCATACACACTACCCTCCGCAGACCCCACTAGTGGGATTATACTGGGTTGTTGTTGTTGTTGTTGTTGTTGTTTCATCCTGCAAATGAACAAACTATTTTGGTTGTCCTTGCTGGTGGGAGGTGTATCCATTGGATTAGTCAAGCTGCATGCAAGTCGGCCTGGACACACCACTGTTCTAAAAAATAAAGTAATGTTCGAGTTGTCATTCGGTGCCTAAAAATGCTACCAAAGGATTCCATTTTAGAATTAGAATAACCTCAAACCGTGCTACCTCTTAAAGTGTATTGTGGGAAAAGGACAGGACAATACAAGTATTCCGTAGCAAAAGTATATAAAGGATGTAAAGTATATTCTCTTCTATCTACCCTATGGCCAAGATTCACTTTCTTGTACGTCTTTTGCAGTCCTTTTATAATGGAGTGTTTGAAGGAGTTTTATGCCTCTTATGACGACGCACAATTGAGGTGGAATGGAGCTGATCTTTTGACAAGAGTTGCTAGTAACTTTTCTGGCAATGATAATCTGATGGAACGATGGAGATCAAGTTTCAACCCTCTTTTCTTATCTTCCCTATCAGTCATAATAATATTACCAGGTACAGACTTTACTACCTTTTAGTCTTTAGTTTAAAAGTATAAAATGTGGTACTTAGAATTGTAAATGCTTAAATTTATTAGTGAAAGATTTATTATTGTTATTTCAAACTTTTAATTGTTAGTAACATTACCATTTCAAAAAAGAAATTTAGTCATATTAACATTATTGCCTTTTTCCTTTTCTTGCCATGATAGGTAGTGTCACAACTAGAGTTATTGTGATTATTGGTTGCACTTACGTTCATGATGTTATTACTGATTTGGTTAAAATATACTGCTCTAACTAATGCATAATGGTGACGTCATATAACTTTGTTGAGTCTTGTACTGAACGAGAGGAGCATTAGTCTAGCCCCCTTACAGCATAAGCAACACTTTCTGTTTCAGTAATGCTGCAAAATTTTAAGGGGCAGGATCCACAAAGCTCATTTGGGATGAAAGTAAAAATCCTTAGTTGGAACATTAGGGGGTTGAATGAGAGTAAGAAGAGGGGGATCATCAAATCTTTGTTGATGAAGTGGAAGGCAGATATAGTATGTTTGCAGGAGACAAAAATTGAAGAGTGGTCACAACAATTAGTAGGTTCTTTATGGGGAAATAGATGGGCTAGCTGGGCAGATTTGCAAGCAAATGGCACAAGAGGTGGGGTCATCATTTTGTGGGACATGAGGTTGTGGAAAAGCATTAGCATTCAGCAAGGTATATACTCTGTTTCTGTCATTCTAGAAAGTCTCCGGGAACAATTCAGGTGGTGTTACACTGGGGTATATGGGCGACATTCAAATGCAGCAAGAAAGGATCTTTGGCATAAATTGCCAGCAATAAGGGGTATTTGGGATGAGCATTGGGTGATAGGGGGAGATTTTAATGTATGCAGATATGAGCATGAAAAATTCAACTGTCTTAGAAGGTCCAGAGCAATGAAATCTTTCTCTGATATTATATTGGAATTGGAACTGTTGGACATACCCCTACAGGGAGGTCAATATACATGGTCCAGACCTCAATATACATGGTCTACAGGGAGCTCAATATACATGGTCTAGAGGTGAAGAACAACTTCGGGCTTCTAGAATTGATAGGTTCTCAATCTCATCTGAGTGGAATGACAACTTCAAGGCGACAAAGCAGGTGGCTTTACCCAGAGTAGAGTCTGATCATAAGCCATTAATGCTTGAATGTGGGGATTGGGACTCCAATTCGTCTTATTTTAAATTTGAGAATATGTGGTTTCTAGCGGAGGGATTCATGGACTCAGTTAAAGAATGCTGGTCCAGTTATCGGGTAGTGGGCAGTCCAGACTTCATCTTGACTCAAAAACTGAGGAACCTGAAGAAAGACATCTCATGCTGGAATAGGGAGGTATTTGGAAAACTAGAAACTCAAAAAAGTAAGGCACTTAATGAACTAACTATACTGGAACAATCATCTGAAGGCAGAGTTCAAACACAAGCTGAGAAGGCTCAAATGATCAACCTGCAATCACAAATTCAGCAGTTAGCAAAGATTGAGGAGGTTTCATGGAGACAAAAATCAAGATGCTTATGGCTTAAGGATGGAGATAGAAATACAAAGTACTTCCAAAAGATGGCTAGTACTCATAGAAGAAACAACTGCATTGATAGGCTACAAATGGGGGAAGTCATCATTGAAGATAAGGAGGAAATCAAAAGTGAAATCCTGAACTTCTACCAGCAGTTGTACGCAGAGAATGAACCTTGGAGGCCGTCAGCTAGATTTGACAATCTAGCTAGGATTTCAGAAGCTGAGAGAAACTGCTTGGAAAGGGAGTTTGAGGAACAGGAGATTCTTTCAACTATTAGAAAATGTGCTCCAGATAAGGCTCCAGCACCTGATGGTTTTACTATGGCATTCTTTCAACATGCTTGGGAGATTATAAAAAAGGAGGTTATTGATGCAATGAATCACTTTTACCACAACTGCCACATGGTTAAATCTATTAATGCCTCTTTTATTGCTCTGATTCTTAAAAAGAAAGGCGCAACCGAGCTCAAGGATTATAGACCAATCAGTCTTATAAGCAGTGTTTATAAGATTGCTTCTAAACTTTTTGCTGAAAGGCTTAAAACAATCATTGGGAAGTTGGTATTGGGGAGTCAGAATGCTTTTGTAAAAGGGAGACAAATCACAGATGCTGCTCTCATTGCAAATGAGGCACTAGATTGGAGACTTAAGAGTGGGGAGCCAGGGTTGTTATTTAAACTGGACATTGAGAAAGCTTTTGACAAAGTGAGCTGGTCATACTTGCTCACAATTCTGAGGCACATGGGCTTTGGGGAAAGATGGATAAGATGGATCAAGTTCAGCATCACTACTGTTAAGTATTCGATCTTAGTGAACAGGGGTCCAGTGGGTTTCTTTTCTCCACAAAGAGGTATCCGACAGGGTGACCCTATCTCACCGTTCCTCTTTATCTTGGCCATGGAAGGGCTTAGTAAAATGCTGCAGAAAGCGCCAGTTGCATTGGATAGAAGTTTTTAAAATTGGGAGGAATGTTGGGACTCAAACTGCTGTATCTCATCTACTTTATGCAGATGATACACTGATTTTTTGTGGAGCTGACAGGTCTCAAGTGATCCAGCTAAACCTAAATTTATTCATTTTTGAAGCTATTTTAGGTTTGCACAGGAACATGTCGAAGAGTACCATTTATCCTGTTAATGAAGTCCCAAATCTGGATGAGTTGGCTGGTATTATGGGATGTAAAATTGGTTCATTTCCATCTACTTATCTTGGTTTACCTTTGGGAGCAAAATTTAGATCCACTGAAATTTGGAATGGGATCATAGAAAAGTTTGAGAAGAAACTTGCATCATGGAAAATACAATATCTTTCATTTTGGGGGCAGATTAACACTTATCAACAGTGTATTGGACATCATACCAACTTACTACATGGATTTATTTCCCATTCCAGCAAAGGTTTTGAAGCAACTTGATAAGCTAAGAAGAAACTTTCTCTGGGAGGGCAATAATGAACGACATAAATTCCACTTGATCAAGTGGAAAAAGGTTACCCAACCAAAAACTCAAGGGGGGTTGGGAATCAAAGATCTAGCAGCACACAATAAAAGCATGATGATGAAGTGGCTGTGGAGATACAATATGGAGGATTCTGGGTTCTGGAAAGTTGTCATCAAAGCCAAGCATGGAGAGCTGAATCACTGGTGTTCAAAAGTCTCAAGTGCTCCATACGGTGTGGGATTATGGAAAGGCATCACAAATTATGGAGTACTTTTGCTCAGAACATCCACTTTGAAGTTGGGAATGGTACATACATCAGATTCTGGAAGGATAAATGGCTTGGAAACTCTACCCTCCAAGTTGTATTCCCTAACTTGTTCACCATAGCCCAAGATCCACCCGACTTGTCATTTTAAGAATTTAAGCCCCTCCTGGCGGCATAAGGCCCTGAGCATCTTCTTATTATGTGTATTGACTTGCGTGCGTGGTTGAATTCAGTTACCGGATGATTTGGAGTGATTTGGACACTTGGTCCCCAAAACGGAAGCTCAAGTCTTAGGATTTTTACCGTAGTCGGAACTGTGTGAAGACGACTCCGGAATGGAATTTTGATGATGTCAATAGCTCCGTATGGTGATTATGGACTTAGGAGCCTATCCGGAAAATTATTTGGAGGTCCGTAGAGGAATTTGGCTTGAAATGGCGAAAGATGAATTTTTGGGAAGTTTGACTGGGGGGGTTGACTTTTTGATATCGGGGCCGGAATCCGATTCTGGAAATTGGAATAGCTTCGTTATGTCAATTATGACTTGTGTGCAAAATTTGAAGTCATTCCAGATTGATTTGATGTGTTTCGGCACAAGATATAGAATTTAAAATTTCAAAGTTCATTAGGCTTGAATTGGGGTATGATTCGTGGCTTTGATGTTGTTTGATGTGATTTGAGGCCTCGAGCAGGTTCGTGTTATGTATTGGGACTGGTTTGTACGATTGGACGGGGTCCCGGGGGCCTCGGGTTTGATTTGGGGTGGTTCCGGACCAAGTTTGGGTGTTTTGATGCTGCTGGTTGCTGGTTCTGGTGTTGTTCTTCGCGTTCGCGAGAAGCCTCTCGCGTTCGCGAGAAGCCTCTCGCGTTCGTGAAGAAGGATTTTGCTGTTAGGACTTTGTTCTTCGCGTTTGCGAAGAAGGAAATTTTACTGTACCTTGTCTCTACTCTATTAAGGTTAGTCTTGATACTTACTGGATACTGACTCTGTACATTTTTGTGCAGAGCCAGGTATTGGAGACATCGGATTTGAGAAGAATTAAAGAAGGATTGTAAGGATTCAAGGTAAAGCTGCTTGATCATCGCAGTCCCTTGGAGTCTTTTCATTTCATTGTACTATTAACTTTAATCAAAGAGTATTGTATATTCAGTCCTCGTGATCATTCCATGTATTCAGTTAGAGTTCGTGACTCAGTACTACCAGTCTTGGGAGGTTGTACATTCATATTTGTTCCGCTGTTAGTTTTGGTTACTTATTTAATTAAAAACAAAAATGGCTCCAAAACTGTAATTGAAATCGGCTTACCTAGTCTTAGAGACTAGGTGCCATCACGACGCATGTGGTGAGATTTTTGTAAGACTAGGTGCCATCACGACGCCTGTGGTGAGATTTTTGGGTCGTGACAAGTTATTGCTGCATACAGGGAAGGGGTCAATTGGGACTTGAAGTTCACATGCATGATTGGGAAATAAACGAGCTGCTAGACCTTTATGCAAGACTACAACAAAGCAATGTTAACTCCCAAGCTGTGGATAGACTTAAATGGGGGAATCATGGTGGAGGCATCTACACAGTCAAGGTGGGATATCAACACATGTGTTCTAGTAATCCCATGATAGATAACTGGCCCTGGAAACTTATTTGGAGAACCAAGCTGCCACCAAAGGTTATCTGTTACACCTGGACAACATTATATGAGGCATGCCTCACACAAGATAACCTGATGAAAAGGAACTTCCAGTTACCTAACAGATGCTACATGTGTCAAAAGAAAGTCGAAAGTACCTGCCACTTGCTCCTACACTGTGAGGTGGCTTCAGACATATGGTACATGTCTTTTTGCCTTTTTGGTCTCAAATGGGTCATCCCTTACACAGTCAATGACATTTATAAGAGCTGGAGTTTATGGAGAGTTGATGAAGCCATCAGGAAAATCTGGTCAATGGTCCCTGCTTGTATTTTCTGGTGCATTTGGACGGAGAGAAACAAGAGATGTTTTGATGGAAACTCAACTCCTATAGGTTCTTTAAAGGCTATGTGTATTGCCAATTTGTTTTGTTGGTCTAGACTGTACCCTATCAACAATATTGATCATCTTTTGGATTTCATTAGCTCCTTAGCTAAGAGTGGGTTGCTCTAGTGGTAAGCACCATCCACTTCCAACCAAGAGGTTGTGAGTTCGAGTCACCCCAAGAGCAAAGTGGGTAGTTCTTGGAGGGAGGGAGCCGAGGGTCTATCGGAAACAGCCTCTCTACCCCAGGGTAGGGGTAAGGTCTGCATACACACTACCCTCCCATGACCCCACTAGTGGGATTATACTTGGTTGTTGTTGTTGTTGTTGCTCCTTAGCTCTGGCTTATCCAATTATGTATAGGAGCCGGAATATTTTTGTAAGCTCAAATGCCAAATCATGTACTTCTTGCATCTTCTTGATGCCATCTATTGAAATCACTTACTTTATCAAAAACAATGCTGCAAAATTTTAACAACAAAACATGTAATTTCAATATTGATTTGAATTTCGATGCTGTTTTCCATGAAGAAAGGCTGCTTGCAGTGGTGATGTCCTGTCTATATACAAATTGTTGTTGTAGGAAACATGTATCTTTAGTTGGCTGAAGGCTTCTGGATCTCGTGTTCTTAGTCTATTAGTTGGGGTAGATTCTCACAAGGGAGGATTAAGAGCCACTTTTTATAGCTGAGATCTTTTTGTATATTTGCTTTCCTTTGATTTGTGTAGTTCTCACTTTATCGGTCTGATTCAGATGATTCACTTAGTTTAATCCAGAGTTTTGTAGAACTATTTGTAGTCATTGACAACACAACAATCATATATTTTAGTGATGTTTCTTTTAAATTATTTCTACATCTGCAGCTTCACATCATTTCTTCTCTTTTCTCTCATCTCATTTAGACTGCCATATATCGTCAATGTCACATTTCATGCCTTATAAAACATTTTTACTCTCATGCCAGTAGATACCACACAACTTTTAGAGAGATTCAAAAGAGAGTTTAAAGTTGTGTGGTATCTCTTTAAAGAGATTCAAATGAAGTTGCACATGAATTCTACTTTTTGATTTTTTATTTGAACGTTATATATTAGAAATACCAGGTTTATACGATGTAACCAAATTTAATCTCATTATTTGGAAATTATAGGAATCCAGAGCCAATGGTCTGATTCCACCTAGTGTTGACTACTGACAAAACTGGACCTAATCTTTTCAAGTGTGCAGAGAGCTTCTTCTATGCTAATTCTTGCATGAGGTGTCACTAAAGTGCAGCTCAAAGCTAATTCCATGATAGATAACATATACTGCATCTTTGCGTCGGTTTGTTCATCCACTGGCTGTACCAAATTAGCATCCACCACCTTATGAATCTCATTTGGAAAAGAATCACTAACCCAACGTCGTATGCTCAAATCTCCAGTAAATATTTCATCACTTGGTCTCATTCGTGTAAACGTCTCCATCATCAGGATGCCAAAACTATAAACATCACAACTTGTGGACACTATTCCATCTTGTCCATACTCTGCAATCATTGTCAAAATAATTAGAAAAGCTTACCAATCTATATCTAGGGGAAAAATTAATGTTTTGGATACTCTAAGAATATGAGGAAGCTTTAAAGTTATAATACCTGGAGCAATGTATCCAATGGTTGCAATTGTCCTAGTTTGTACAAAAGCCTCCCCTGCACCTAACAATTTTGCAATGCCAAAATCACTGACATGGCCAACCATATCTTGATCTAGCAAGACATTGCTTGGCTTCAAGTCACAATGCACCACTGGTGTTGAATAGCCATTGTGGAGATAATCCATTGCAGATGCAACATCTATCATTATATCTAATCTCTGCAACATGTCTAAGAAAAAGTTATGAGAGTATAGCCATTTTTCAAGTGTCCCATTCGGCATGTATTCCAATACTAATGCTCTGAAATCAAGGTTGGAGCAACTAGTGATGACTTTAGTAAGATTTCGATGGCGGAGGTTTCTTAGCATCTCACATTCTGTATCGAAACTTTTGAATGCACCCTCCAGTTGAACATTGAATACCTTTGCTGCCAAGATAGTACCATCCTTAAGTATCCCTTTATAGACCATGCTGAAACTCCCACTACCAAGCAAGTTGCTTTCACTAAATCCTTCTGTTGCTTGTTCAAGTTCATAATAGGAAATTCTTTCATGCCCTTTGACCAGAGTCACATCTGCTTGACCTGCATTCTTCTTTTTCTTTCGCAATCTTAAAAATACATATGCAAGGGCTAATGCAAGAAATAGCAGCCCCACTCCCAAAAGGACGTACAAAGCCAAGATTGCCTTTTTCCTCTTTGACCTCTTAGTAGATTTGACGACACATGGTGACACATGAAACTTAGAATCGCCACAAAGAGCATCATTGGACAAGAAAGATTTACCCGTGGCATTTGCAAAAGGACCTCCGGTGGGAATCTCTCCACTGAGTTTATTGAATGAGATGTTCAGATATTTGAGATTCTTAAGAGCTTCTAATGACTTTGGAATTTCACCATTAAGATTGTTAAAAGACAACTTCAAGACTTCCAAGGCCAACATTTTGCCAAATGAATCTGGAATAGGCCCCTCTAATCTATTATGTGCCAGAGAAAGTTTAGTCAATTTATCTAAGCCCCCTATAGTGCTAGGCATCTCACCAGAAAAATCATTTTTCGACAGATCAATGAGTGCAGCAGCCCTTAAATTTCCAATCTCTTGAGGAATTTGCCTACTTAATAAATTGGATGAAGCATCTAACTCTATGAGATTTTCAAGGCTTCCCAAGCTTGCAGGTAAACTCCAATTCAGGCTGTTGTAAGCTAGATAAAGTTTCCTCAAACTGGTAACGTTTCCTAAGCATGGTGGCACTGAACCAGAAAACTGATTTCCTGACAAGTCTAGTGCTCCAAGATTCTTTAAATTGCAGATAGCATCTGGTATGGTTCCTTCTATTTTGTTGCTATCTAGGTAAAGTTCTTGAAGGTTCAGCATGCCTAGGACAGTTTTTGGAATATGTCCAATCAACTCATTGTTAGACAGAGTCATCTTCGCCACTCCAGTAAGATTACCAATTTCTTCAGGAATGATGCCCTTCAGTTTACAATTTTCTCCATAAATAATTTGCAGAGTGTCAGAGAAATTTCCAATAGATGCCGGAAGAACACCATCCAACGGATTTTCAGCAAAACTGACTTCTCTTAGATTCCTACAGCTTGTCAAATATGTCAGAAAGCTCAATGAGGAATCCCTAAAAAAATTGTTCATCTGCAAGTTCAAAAGCTCAAGCTGTTCTAAGTTACCAAGTGATTGAGGAATTGGACCTGTGAAACTGTTGTAAGCGATGTCAAGTATTCTGAGTCTTGAAGAATTTGAGATAGAAGGAGAGATAAAACCATTCAGATTATTCCCTCCAATATAAAATTCTTCTAGGTTTTGCATGCCACGGCCTAAATCTGAAGGTAAAGTACCTGAAAACCTGTTACTGCCAAGTCCTAGGATCAGCAGTGTGGACATGTTCAAAATACTTGCAGGGACAGAACCAATAAACTCATTTTCAGATAAATCCAGTTGCTGTAGTTTCTTAAGGTATCCTAGCTCCACTGGTATCTCTCCTGTCAAGTGGGGGAAATATATCAGTACCAGCTTGGTCGAAGAGAAAAAAAGGGAGAAAATTTCGGATTTCTTTGTAAGGAAATATCATACTACCTTCCAAATGCATAGATCCAAGAGCTAATCCTCTCAAAGCTGTTAAGTTGGCTAATTCTCTTGGTATAGTTCCAATGAATTCATTTTCATACAATGACAAGAGTTGAAGCTTTCTGCATTTTTCTAAGTTTGGTGGAATAACTCCATTGAGGTAGTTGAACGAGATGTAAAGTCCTTCCAAGTTTGGAAGATGGTCACATATAGTTGTTGGAAGCTTACCAGCGAGATTGTTGCCAGTAAGAGCAATGCGTTGAATTGATGTAATGTTAAATATTGTTGGTGGTATAGAGCCAGTAAGTCGGTTGCGTTGCATGTCTAAGAAAGTCATGCAACGGAGATCACCGAGTTCTCGAGGGATCTCTCCTACAAGGAAATTTTCCCTTATTCTCAACACTTCCAGCTTTGTTAGATTGGAAATGGAAGATGGGATTTCTCCAGAGAATTGATTGCTGGAAAGGTACACAAAGCGAAGTTTGGGTAACAAACTTAAAAACGATGGTATGATACCAGTAAAGTTATTGCTAGTGACATTAATCAGTTTCAATCTCTGCAAATGAGCCAACTCTTCAGGCAAATCCCCATGAAAAGCGTTGTTACTGATGTCGAGGGAAACTAGAAATGAGAGGTTTCCAAGGTGTGGCGGAATGGTACCATGAAGTTGCATGCTTGAAATGTCTAAAGCTGCGACTCTATGGTGGCGAGAGCTGCAAGTGATTCCAATCCAGTTGCATACTGGGCTGGAAGAAGACCAGTTAGTTGCTAAGATTTTGTTAGGATCAGAAGAAGAAATGTGAGATTTCAAGGCAAGAAGAGCAGCTTCATCAGTGCTGATATTTGGAAACTTAGCCATTGAAGTATGGTGATGAAGCAGAATGAAAACTGCAAGAGCAAAGAGAAGATTGCAACTTCTGTCCATAACTATAACATGCAGGCTTCTTTTAGAATGGATAACGCAAAGCAATGATAGTTAGATGATCTATTTAATGATATCAAATTCACAGGATACCAATATACTGTTGTTAGTCTGTGGAGTGTCAAGTCGAAGTCAGTCAACCACTGACGGGATAACTTTTACTGGTTGTGAGTTGTGGCCACAGGTCCATCTCCATTTTGGACTAAACACTTTAAAAATAAAGTTCAAATGTTATTTAGTGGAAGTAGATCAACTTACTGACTGAACACTTTTGAAAAATGAACTGCAAATGTTATTCCAACATTAAATTATATTTTTGAACTGGGTGCTGCATTATTGAGGACTGTAAAACTGGAAAATGGCACTACATGCCTTTATGGAATGTGCCAAAAACGTCAACCAGGAAATCCTATTTTTTCTGGTCGCTTGTGGTGTTGCATTTACAAGTTGACTATATGATGACAGGAAAATTCTTTAAGAAAATGAAGAGCAGTGAAGACAACTTGTTAAATATCAACCAATAAATCTTGACAAAATCGAAAAATACCTTAAGCTCAAATACAACAACAACAACAATAACAATCCAGTAAAATCCCACTAATGGGGTATGGGGAAGGTAGTGTGTACGCAGACCTTACCCCTACCCTGAAGGAGTAGAGGGGCTGTTTCCGAAAGACCCTCAGCTCAAAAAAAAAACAAGAAGACAAAATGACAAAAAGGAAACAATATTAGTATCACAACAACAATCATAAGATAAATAGGA